>JANAVB010011800.1:16066081-16168441 GCA_029216955.1 Iris pallida
AAGCTTTAGCTGATTTTTTTGGCTGCTCATTCAATTCCAGAAAATTCAAAACTCTATGATGAATCCCAGATGAAGTCCTAGACTCAATCCAAATTCCTGAAGAAGATCCTACTTGGCGTCTATTCTTTGACGGAGCTTCAAGATAGGTCCTAATGGTAAATTGTCGCTGGGGTTGGAATCGTTCTTGTATCGCCAGAAGGTCTTGCTATCCAAAGAGCTTATTCTCTCGATCAACCATGTTCAAACAACATAGCTGAGTACAATGCATTGCTTATTGGTCTTCAACTCGCTAAACATCTGAATATTCAACTTTAGAAGCTTATATGGAGATTCTAAACTCATCGTCAATCATAAGAGGTACTTATGAAGTTCACCATCAAGATCTGGTTCCTTACCATAGATTGGCCATATCTATGGCTTCTTCATTTGAAGGATTCTTCATCGTGCATGTTAGGCGAGCATGGTAACACAGAAGCTGATGCTCTTTCTAATCTGCGGCAGTATTCTATTCCGGTTAGACGTCAACAAATGATTGTTGTTTACAATAGAGAATTATTTCATCATGAGAACAATCTAACTCTAGACTTCATTGATTATTGAAGAAACCAACATCTCATGATGTCAATACAACAAGAGGATTCGTATTGAGTTCGACGGATTAACGTAAATCATCTTCATCTTCATCTGATTCCAGTATGGAATTCATCTTCATAATTCAGCTAGACTCAGAATACGGATAAAGATTAGAGACTTCCTTTCTTAGATTTTGTATTGTATGATTCCTTCCAGATATCCGAGTGAGGCAGCATCTATCAGACGACGATCACTCAGATTTTATTACAATCATACTACAAAAACCTTATATCGTCGAGCTTATGACGGTTTACTTCTTCGATGTATTGCCGGTGATGAGGCTCACCAATTATCCGCGAGTATATAATAGAATTTGTGGAGCACATCAGCCTGGACCTAAACTTCAAGACCGTTTCGACGCATGGGTTATTATTGGCCTACTATGGTAAATGATCTATTCAATATGCTCGTAAGTGTAAAGCTTGTCAAATCCATGCGGATTTTATCCATCAACCTTCGAATTTCTACACCCAACAGCAGCATCATGGCCCTTCGAAGCTTGGGGCATAGATATATCGGCCCAATTATCCGCTCATCAAAAGGTCATCGGTTTATTCTCGCAATAACCGATTATTTCTCCAAATGGACTGAAGCTATTCCTTTATCTAAAGTCAAATTCCAATCATCAACTTTATCAAGCATCATGTCATCTACAGATTGGTGTTCCCCCGACGTATCATTCATGATAAGGACCACAGTTCCAGCCAGCCGTTTACTCGATTCTGTGACGATCATCGGATCAACAATTGGCTTCTACCGCATATAATCCAGCAGCTAATGGATTAGCAGAAGCTTTCAACAAAACCATCATTAAGCTCTTAAAAAGTTTGTTTCTGCCAACAAACGTAATTGGAGTGAGAAACTCGGTGAATGTTTGTAGCTTACCGCACTACAGTTCGTAACCACCAGATGTACACCTTTCTCTCTGTGTGGATGCAAAGTTGTTCTCCATTAGAGATTCAAATTTCTTTTTAAAGATAGCAATCGCAATAATGAACTTACCACTGAGAATAATGATCGTCTTCGACTTCAGGAATGAAGCTCTAGATGAAAGCGTTTATGCTCAACAGAAATCGAACTATCAAAGCTAGAATCTCAAGAGCTTTTAACAAGAAAGTCAGAATTCGGCATATCAAAAAGGGGACTTGTGTCTTGCAGTCAGACGTCCGATGACTATGACACATAGATAAAGGCAAATTCGATGCAAAATGGGAAGGTCCGTTCATTGTGAATAAAGTATTTTCTAATAGGCATATCAGCTTACCACCATGGATGGTAAAGTTACTATGATGCCATTAATGGCAAATTCTTGAAGAAATATTATGCGTAATATTTTCATCTGTCGAGATTATTCTTCTATCATTCCCCAGCTAGTAAAAAATACCAGGTCCTGTTCTCTACAGGAATCATTTCGATATCTTTTATCCCCAGTGGAAATAGATATTCTAATTGTATCATTTTCTTAGTGAATTTGATATCTAGAAAATCAGTCCATATTACCTCTGAATTTTCTATCTCAGTATCATTTTCTATTTAATGAAAATGATATCTAGTCTTTGATTTCCGAGTCCAAAGATCATGGAAAATCGGTTCAAAGATATTTTTATATCTGAATTCTATTTTTTCTAATCAGTATTAAACTAAAATTATCTTTGGTTTAATATCATCTGATAGAATTACAAATTTATTTGTATATTCTATTCTATTGAAATATGTCATGTATTATTTACCTCTGAACATATTTTCTATATCAAAACAACAAAGTCAAAAATTAGATCAAAGTTCTCATTTTCTTCATTCAAGATCAAAGTGCTGATTACAAGTGAATGCCAAAAAATTCAAAATATGAGAAGCTTGAAAAATTTATTGAGTAGTAGGAGTTATTAACTCCTGAATACGATCAAGTACAGTGTTCATCTTCTCCTCATGAGTTTTACGGACTCGTTCTGCCTCAACTGCGACTACTGTTGATCAAAAATAATAATAGCATACTGGCGACGGTTAGCTTCTTCTATCTGCTCGGCCTGCATCTGTTCTCGCTCTTGTTGAAGAGTTTGATAGCGTGCAGCTTCGGTTGTACGAGCAGTGATAATCTCAGATTGCTCTTTTCCATGGATGCAATACGCTCCTGAAGACGAGTCAATTCCTCTTTCAACTTCTGAAGTTCTTCAGCTTTAGTTGTTTCATCTTTCTCCAAATATTCTACCCTCTGACGAGTTGTCAATATTTCTTCATCCTTCTCTAGTAACTTCTCAGATGAAGCAGCAAGAAATTCTTCTAAAGCAGCTTGCTGAGCTTCGGCTTCATGTTCCATTTGAGCGATCTCAGCCACAGTCAAAGATTTAACATCTTCCTTCTTGATCTCCCAGTATTTTCGGATAGTTGTCTCCAATTCATCTAGGAGATGTTCAAAGAAAACATTGAGTCTCACAGCCGGCATGTCGCAGTGCCATAAGCGAGAAATTAATCACCGTTCGGAGTTCGGAGAAAGGCATAATTTCATCTTTCATAAATCGCCTGGAGTATGTATCCAGATATGAATAGATATCTCTGAATATATTGCCAGGGTCCTTGCCAATCCCGTTTCAAAACCGGGAGTTACTGTCATTATTGAGGAAGAAGCTTGGATGTTCTCTATTCTGGGAATAGAAGTATGTGCTTTCGGAGAAGTCGGTAGATGCGAACTTCCTTTATCGACATCAGTATGAACAGGCGAGCATGAGTCGAGCTCATCGCTGCAGCAGTTCCTACTAGTCAAAGGAAAAATAATCAGCATATAAAGAAAAAAAAAGTAAAAACAAAATTGAAATAAAACTCTACCTGGTTGAGGTTCATATTTTATATGCTTGGGAAGTCTCGCATCTTCTCGCAGTCGGTCCATAACGGTATCTGACACCTGTTTATATGACTACTTCCAGCTTCAGAATTACTGGGTACTGGAACATTGTCAAGAGATCGCAGGTTCAGGATTAAGCTCCATTCTATTCCCTCTGATCTTGTCTTCATCATAATGAGTAGAAGTATCAGGGTGCCAATCCTCTTCCTCTTCAACTTCTTCTTCTTCTTCAAAATGTTCTTCTTCAGAACTCCTTTTGTCAGATTCATTTCTTTCTTCAGATTCTCCTTGATCTCAGCTTCGTGATGAGTCTGATCCAGAATCTACGATGTTTTCATCAACTTCTTGAGAGGGATGAATCTCAGGAACAGCAACAACAGTTTCTTTTCCATCGCAGCTTGGGTAGATTCAATCTCTGTTGGAATACTAGTTTGAAGAATGATATCTTTACAAACATTCTTCAGTAATTCATCAGCAGTTAATAGCTCAGACGTTTGCACATCTTCATCGCCTCTGGCCGAAGGAATGTTCTCTTCAACCTGAGTTTCTTCAACTGGATTAGTTTTCTCTACAGGTTGAAAAGATGGAGCTTCTGGTTGTTCTCTGACTTCTGTCTTGGCTGCCGATTCCTCTTCCGAATCTTCAATTTGATCATCCAACGCTTGAATGACACCCTCTTTCCCGTGCTCAAAGGGGATGTTAATATCCTCTCTCCTTATCTCTGGAGTGGTACCTAACCCAAGATCGAATGTGGGTTCTGCAGCTACTCCACTAGTCGTTGGGACAGTCGTTTCCTGAAATTGAGTTGATTCTACCTCGATTGGTTCAGCGAAAGTTACCGGAATATGAACGTGATCAGATTCTGTTCTTTCAGCAGAAACTGCTTCTTCGATTTCTGGCAATATACCTCCGCTCATAATGGTTTCCAGAAGTTCATTACCCTTCATTTTTCCGACAGTCCTCTTGACAAGTCTAGCTCCGATTTCCTTTTTATTAAAGGAGCATCATCTTCATCCGTCTCTTCATCTTTATCAGCATCATCTTTATCAGTTAGGAGACCACCTAGAGATGAAGTGGCAGTTATGAAATCCCTTTCTTCTTAGGAGTCTGAGATTTAGTGCTCTTTTTAGAGACCGTCTCAGATTCATCACTCCGTTTTCTCTTGGAGATGGACATAAATCGGAGGAAGAACTTCACACAGGAAATATTTACTCTTTGGATACTTCATATAAAGGCTCGACCTCCGTAGTTTCATCCTCAGGATCCAGGGTAAATTGTGAAGTGATAATTTTCTTCTTCGACCTCTTTGACGGAGCTGGGTCGTCCTCTGCGACGAAGTCTTCAAATGGAAATTTGGCATAAAAGTTCTCGATAAAACATAAAAAGGGCATATGTGTAGAGCATTTTTGTTCCCGTTTTGGATAAAGGATTCGGCATAGAGAATTCAGCCTTTGTATCTCTAGCTGTGAAATATCTCCTGCCCGAGCGCCATCGATAAGTCCTCCACGAGTAGAGAGGCAAGTAGTAGCATTCCCAACATGAAGTTGATCATATCCGAACTGTCGAGCAAATCGACTCGGCAAATATGGTTCTAAATACGTCATTTCCTCATCGATATACCAGGTGAGATGGTCGAATTCGTTGCAACCACTGAAAAGCTACATCACTTAGCCTGTGACCTTCTCTCCATCTATCATATTCATAGGCATACTCTCATAACCTGGTGGCAGAGGAACACATTGAATTGACCAATATGACGCTCGGTTCAAAATGTTTCTACATTCTGGAAGTATATGAAACTTTCCAGAAAGTTTCTCCCAGCTATTCTCTAAAATAGACTGCTGCTCCCTCCCGCTCCCGGAGGTATCAAACCGTCATGATGAAGAAGACCAACCATACAAATAAGTATAGGCATCTCTATTCTCAGGAAAGGATCGGTCATATTCCTCTGATCAGACATCATGGTGGTTACAAAGTTTCGAAGACCTGCATTCAGCTGCAAGTCATTGCTGATAACAAATCTATCTTGTAACCGTACATGAGGTGCACTGCAGCAAAATGACGCCTCTATGTATCCTATCCAAAGAGCAAGAGCCAGGAACAATAAATCTTCTTAGCCAGAGGGAGAGGAATCCAGCTAAATGACCTTTCTTTGATAAAGGTTTTCCACTTTGTCTAACATATGACTGAAAGTGGTTTCAGCTTTAAATTCATACCAATCTTCATTGATTGTAAAATCTTTACAATCATACTTCTCCAGCAGATTGGATCTCACTTTCAGAAAGGGGTTTGAAGGAATTGATCTGATACTTCCTCTTTTCATTTATCTTCTTGTCGTCTTTTTCACGATTCATGAACAGATAAGACATCCACTTCTGGATATGGCAGCCAGCTTCATCCTTATTATTTTTATAATAAAGAGTACATGTGCCAAAATGGCACATCATTTCTTCGAATAGATACACCATTTCGAGTTCTTCTGCGACAGAAAATTCAATCCTCTGTTGTAGGTACATATTCTTCATATGGCAATGTGCCTGTGGGTAGATGAGAGATGTATTCCATCTCGTGAAGAGCAAAACCCATCTCCCCTTTGGGAGTCATAAAGGTTCCTATCCGGTGATTATCTCTCAACCAAAGCCAGGAATAAAAATGGATTGGGTTTGAAGCCGTAAGAAGAATTGACGATTGCGTCATAAAGATTTCTGCTTCAAATCATTCTCATATTTGTCCAGAACCCAGTGGACTAGAGTCTTCCACCTTACGTTCTCCTGATTCATCAAGCCTATCATCCTCGGCATTGAGTCAGTGGGATAAAATGCCTTATCATTCGTCATGAATTCATTTATGAAGATAGGTGTTGAATGGTATCAATATAGATGAATCTTCTGGTGGCACACATCCTGGCTTTAAACCACGAAATAAAGATACGTGATTCTCTGGAGCACTATAAAATCCGTCTTTCTTATAGATAATTCGACTCGCCTTCGCTTGTTGATTTTCTGTTAGATGCCATGACATTTTTCTTAGGTAACTTGCGTGCATGAATCGCATTATGGATAAACCCCTAGATACTTTCGGCCAGTACATGGCTTTCCTCGTATCACCTTCAAAATAGAAACAAACTTTCTCCCTGATTCCTTTGGGTTGTGATTTGTGTGCTATGGCGTCCCCAAACAGAAAGGTCGGTTTCTTATGAAGTACCAAATCAAGACTCTGGAGTGGTTCACCATTTATCAGACATAGCAGAGTTGTGTGGTCTTGATTCTTCAATAAAACCAATCTGGCTTCAGGAGTGTCAAATTGAGGAAACTTTACATGAGACAAGTCATGTTTGAATGAAAAGCTCATATATCCTTCATATTCAGCCTCTTCACTTCGGATGTCCACTACAGAAAAGATCAGATATGTTTTGTCACGCAGACTTCAGAAGGAAAAAATCTACGTCTATGAGACTTATGCGTGCTTAGCAGTGTTCAAAGAAAATTTCATAAGGCACGCATAAATCGACAGATACGCTGCCAGAATTACGCAAAGATCAAATAATCACGCATGTGATTAATTCACGCAAAGTCTAGACATATTAGAATGAAAGTCACGCATCATTGCCAGAATCACACTGAAGTGAAAATGACAAAAATATGCTGACAGATCAAGACTAATCTATCCAGAGGATGGCTCTCAGAAGTCTGCTGAATAATTCAACATCGACATCTCTGCCAACATATAAAAAATCACGCAGAGTCATGAGAGCCATGCTCATTTGCGTAAAACACAGAGCTTCGTAAACACGAAGATATGAAGTATAGCCGACCCTAAAAAGGGGGCATACTTTATTAAATATCCTTTGCCCTAAGAAGGGGGGATATATTTCAAAAGTTCAGCATCATTTTTCTTAGAATCCTACAGAGATTTCTATGTGGAGTTCATCTTCATGAATTCATATCCCCCATCATCAGCATGCTTACGTTGCATGGCGGGATGAGTGGTTTCACGACGAGGAAGTCGAGTGGTGGTGGCACGCGAGGACGTTGCAGGGGCCTTGCCCTTAGCTTGAGCATCGACCTTGGGAGCCATGGCTAAGAAAGAAGAAGGAGGAGACGGAGAAGACGAAGAGTTCTGTGTGGAGTTCTCTCTCTAAAGCAAGTAAAAGAAATAATGGTGGTTTATGGCCTTTTTATAGGCTCGCAAAGAAGTTCAAACGGCAAATTCCTTAATCATTTGCCTCGATATAGGGTTTTCATGGGATCCTAAACCGCACAGAATCCCAACAGCCCAATCATTTCAAAAAAAATCTCTCTCTGTATCATTTGAGCGTGACTAAATTCATTTTTTCATCTCGATTTCAAAGTATTTCGAAACAATTATCATTTTTCAAAAACTTTGAAGGGGGTTTTGTAGGCCTCAAAAATATAGTCACGCTGAGTTAATACAGCCTACCAGGAAAATGTCTAAAAGACACGCTAAGTTCTGTCAAGTCATTTCCTCAAAAGTATGCAAAGTTCAAAATGGTACTCAAAGACAGCTCACCATTTGTCATATTGTAATTATGACTGATAGCACGACAGTCAATAAACGTCTCCTCGTATGCCACGTATGCACAGGATTCGAGAGATCTCAGCCGACTATTGCGTGATTTTTGAAATCTTCTTCAATAAGATTCGGTCTTCATCAAGTTGGCGTACCAAAAAGAGCTTATCATCATTTAACGTGACTGACAAAGCAATCAATGTCAGAGATTTTGTGTCAGTCGAGGCACGTCGAATCAAGACAGCTGGCCATTCTGACTCAAGTCTGCGTGCATTTTGAACTTCAATATTCCTGCCTCAAATTTGCGTGTATTCTGAGCCTTCTGCCTCAAGTTTGCGTGTATTCTGAGCCTTCTGCCTCAAGTCTGCGTGTATTCTGAGCCCTCTGCCTCAAGTCTGCGTATATTTTAAGCCTAAGTATTTCTGTTGTAAGTCAGCGTGGATATTTTTATCTCAACAGGGATTTCATCCTCAACCAGTTAGCGGATTATCATCTCAAATTATCAAATTGGAGTATGTGGCAGACATGCCACAGATCTCTCGTATGCGTGCCCCAGTAAATTGCATACGACTCATGCATGATTGCCATGTGTCCAACAGTTATGGGTCACGTCCAGTAACTGCTCATCAACCTTGCGTATGATTGAGTCCTGCATGATTTTCAACTATGCATAGGTTATGAAGACAGTTATCTTTTAGTTATTTTTTACTCTATAAATAGAGTTCTTTTCTCATTCATTGTACAGATATACAGAATATCTAAATTGCTGTTGAATTTTTGAGAGCTTTTCTTCTTCGCATCGTCCAAGGGATAAAGCGATCGTCTTCTAGATCGGATTCCTACAGTTGTATTTTCCCAGAATCAAAAATAAATAAAGTAAATTTATTTATGAAAAACACAGGGTACATTTGTCTCCTAGGCGATGTACCCACTATTCCATGTCTATAGTGTACATTTGTCTCCTGGGCGATGTACCCACTATTATATCTTGGATACATTTGTCTCCTGGACGATGTATCCACCTTTATATTTTTTGACCTAGATAATTCGGGCAGTCTACAGGGCAGGTAACTGGATTGGATTTCTCAAAAACTTGCGTATGTCAGTAATTAGGATTGTGATAACTCTATTTAGCTAATGTATAAAGTCGTACTCATGCTTGGCCCTGATTGATGGATGGAGTCCAGTCTAGTCTAGTTTTGTCTAGGCAGTGTCCATATGTTTAATTTAGTACATTATTGTTTATGCTTTACTTTGTCGATAAATGATTAGAAACTAAGTTCTGTTCAGGAGAAGGGTTACAACCTCTGTCCTTGTTTGGTTTACGGGTTGTAACCTGGATTCCGAATTAGTTTCCAAGTCATCTAGTCATTTGTCGTCCTATTCAGTACTCACACGCCATACATGATCCTTATGCTATACAATGATTCGAGACTACGTTCTGATCAAAAGAAGGGTTACAACCCCATTCCTTGTTTGGTTTACGGGTTGTAACTTGGATTCCGGAATAGTTCCTAAGTCATCTCATCATTGGTCGTTATATAGTTCTTACATGCTCACACATACTATTTCTTTAACATGCCAACATGTCCCAGTTACCCTACAAGTTACATGTCCTAGTTGTCTCTCATGCTCACATGTCCAGTTATCTCACATACTCACATGTTCAGATATCTCACATGCTCAAATGTCCAGTTATCTCACATGCTCACATGTTCATATATTTCACATGCTCACATGTCCAGTTTGTCTTACGTAATCACATGCTACTATTTACTTAATATGGCTACAATTTACATTATGTCACATGTTATCTATCCATATTCCATGTTGTTTTGCTCATTGCCTTTTCTATTATCGGGATAAGTGCATTGGTAGTGCACGAGTCTCGATCCATATTACTTATTTCTGTCCCTATCTGTTGTTATGATAGTTATTGATAGTTTTAGTTCATAAGTTTGGCTTCCTTTGTGGTACTAGCTATTTGGGGGTCTGACCTCATTGGTTTTGTTTGGCCAGATCTGATAGAAGAGCCCAAAGGATCTTCTGTACCATCTACTCGACGGTGACTACCCGGAGCACCAGAGTACCTTAGTGGATTTTCTATTCCTTCTCCCACTATTTATGTACATTATTCTTTGTGGTGTTTAGCCTCCGAGCACGTGTTTAGCTTGTGTTTTAGGATCTTGACATGTAGCCTACGGGCCTAAATATGATTTGTATTCTAGACTATAGCTAGAGCTTATCATGTATGACTATTACTCTTTCTAATTCTCACTTTATTTGACTGGCTTCATGATCATCCATTTATACATGGTTTGGGACGCTTTACTATTGTATGTCTGATGATCTTACTTCTTACAATTTGTATATTTGCCTGTGATTGAGATACCTAGGATCGTTTGACCTAGGATTAACTGATGGCTTGTAGTAGTAACCCTCATGTCTTGACAGCTTATACGTTATATAAATAAATATATCGACTAAAACTAGAATATATATCGACTAAAATATATATCGACTATATATATATATATATATATATATATATATATATATATATAATATATATATATATATCGACTAAAAAAAAATATCGACTAAAACTAGAATATATTGTTAGCTAGTATATATTAATTAGTTAATAGTTAAAAAATAGTTAGATAATGCCATTGTTTAGAATCTAATCTATTCTTGCCCTATTCTAGGTGGACCTATAGACATATTTGATCTTCTAGGACAAGGCAAGTACATTCTATGGCTTTGGCTCATTTACTTCGTGTGGACTTGTATTCATGTTGGACACATTGTTACACGATTGGTCATGTGCTTCTGGTATTTATGCTCTTGTTTTTACTGGTACTTAGGGAGGGAAAATATTGCGGGTATGTGACCAAAGCCCAACTTAGAAATTCATGTTGATAGATTAATCGCACACCTGTGCACGTGTGATTCAACTGTACCATATACTTGTTCTTTATTCATGATCTTTATCCAGGCGGTCACATATCTAGCAAGTATTTCAAATCAGGTGTCATGATCTTCTTGTTTCATGTTTCAGTAGATTATGCATCTCAGGTGATTCAGGTTAGTCATGTTTCATTGCATCTTTACTTGTTTATATGTTGTATTTGTTTCACTGTTATAGATTGTACTTTGCACCTTTCCTGACTGGATAGTTGACATACTAGACCAGGGCAAGAGGATGTGGATGGCACTAGTTTGGACGACGACTACCGGAAGCTTCTGGAAGACTATAGAAGATTAGGATATATCATGTATCAAATATTTCGTAGATATTTTGTATAACAAATGTATAATATTGATGATGAGGATTACCGGATTTGTTTCCGGATATTGGGCAGATATGATGTACTAAAACATATAGTTATCTGTGATAGTGTGAGTGTTTGTTGGGTTGTGTTCATTTACTAGTTTTGTGATTGAGCTCAGGATTGATGTCGTTATATTAAAGTGTTCTTGAGGTTTAGATACAACTTACTACGTCGTGTCCATAAAGTAGGCTGGACGTGTCCGACTCGGATCCAGAAATCTGGGAGCGGGTTGTGACATGTTTTTAGTTGTCACGACCCGCACCCTGATATTCGGGCACGAGTACGTGGGCCACGTCCGGCCTACGCTGCAGTATCGACGGTAGAACGCTGTCAAGTACCCAGTAAAAAAAATCTACAACATTTATGATCTATAATAAAAACATTTATTCAATCACATACGAATAAGGCAGATATGAATAAGAAATATAGTAGTAACACTGAATCAACCAGAATCTAACTCAATAACTATGGCTAATATCCTATACTAGTATCAAATATATCATTCAATTCAATATTATATGTAATATATATATATATATATATATATAGATATATATTATAATATATATATATATATATATATATATATACATACACACACACAAATATACAAAATACATATATGTATATATAAGGGAAAAAATGAGAGCAAGTGTGTGTGTGTGTGTGGTGTGTGTGTGTGTGTGTGTGTGTTGTGTGTGGTGTGTGTGTGTGTGTGTGTGTGTGTGTGTGCATACAGTGTTGTGAAAGGGTGTGAAGACCCAACCCAAACAAACAAAAATCTGAGAATAGAAGAACATATATATATATATATATATTAATATATATATATATATATATATATATATATATATATATATATATATATATATAACCCAAATGTGAAGAAAACTGGATAAGACTACCTAATCCAAATCCCAGTTAGTTGTTAACGCTCAAAACACAAAACTTAACATACCAAAATCTGAGAATAGAAAGCTCAACTCAAAACCAAATCCATTTCTCAAATATCAAATTTCGAAAACAACATAACCATACCTCATCCCAACTCACAACCTAAAATCTCCAACACACAACCATACCTCGTGCAAACTGAGAAACAGGAAAAGGGGTATGTATGTGACATGCCCGTGTCCATACCGAGCCAAAACTGTGTCCAAGTTGTGTCCAAACAGTGCGTATCCGAAAACAGTGTCGTGTGCGTGTGTGCAGGGTGTGTCGAGCAACGTAGGACTCGTCGTGTTCAACGAGAAGCCTCGTGCTCATGCCAGAGGGTAGGTAGGGTATTAGGGTACGTGTCCCAAGGCCTACATCGTGTCCAAGAGTCGTCATGTCCACGCACGAACACGTGTCAGGTGCTGCACGCGCGCTTGTGTGCTGCCTCGTGCACGTGGTCGGCCCCAAGTAGGACACACACGACCCAATCTCGTGGTCAGGGCTGTGGGTAGCCCAGTTATAAGGCTAGGTAGGACACCCTTTTTTGAGTCCTCGTGTCCTCGTGTCCGCGCTACAAACGCATGTCAGGGCTGATTTTTCGCGCGTGCATAGCAGCCCGAACTCCATACGGGTGCAATAATTTCGTGCACACTCAACGAAGCCTCGTGAAATTTTGTGAGCACGTGGGCAAAGGTTGCCCCCACGTGTCCACCAATTTTTAGCCCAAACCGAGTCATGTCCATCGAGTTATGGCACTCGAGATGCAGGACAGTGTACGGGCCTCGTGCTACGTCCCCGTGTCCGATTTGGACACGAAAATAGTGTCAAAATAAACCTAGAAAATATGTTTTGGAATTCCCTCATATAGGGCTACAATAATATGAAACTAGTTTTGAAAATTAACTTTTAATTCTTAGACACATTTTATCAAACACATGTTACAATACACCGATACGCATCTGATACACATATCAAAAGGACATGAAATCTTGCCAAACTTGGTTTACAGGTTTATGGTACCTAGATGCATGCTTCTATGAAGAAAAATCAGAATTTAAAAGAGTTTAGAAGCACTTACCTATTGAGAGTTGGAATCTCAATGCAAAAGTCTCCAAAATGCCTCGACATCTAAAATCCTACGGTCAAACGCCTCCAATTCTTTGCTAGCAAGCCTCCAGCAAGTTCTCTTCCTCCCAAGGATCGCAACGGAATTCGTTTGGTCTGAATTAGGTGAGAATTGGAGAATGGAGGCTACTATGAAGAAGGTAAAAATTAGGGTTTTGCAAAAGTGGCTTGGTGGCTACATGATGTGTTTATATAAGAGGGGGGGCTGTGTTGGTCGGCCACATGCTGGAATTAGGGTTAGGGTTTAGTCATAAGGTCCAACTACAACTTAAGTTAATAAAAAGCCTTTTTAGTAAAAGCCCAAAAAGCAAATAACTCAAAACCCTAAAAATGACTTAAAAAGTTTCCTAATTATGATTTAATCTCAAAATTTAAATCTAAATGATAATTAAGTCTTCTAATCATAGTTAGTCTCTAAACATGGTTATCTAAAGTTAAACCAAAAGAACCACTATCATAAAAAGCAATAATTAAAAATATTAATAAAATAATTCAAAAAATCAATTACCAAAATACCCTTATTCTAGAAAAGTGGTGGTTACAAATCTACCCTCCTTAGAAAAATTGTCCCTGAAATTTAAGGTAATCGTACTCCTTCTAGGTCAAACCCCCAATCAATCACGTCAAGAAATAACATGCAATTCATAGTCCTACTGGTCGTAATTTTACAGTCTCGAACAGGGTCACTATACTATCTAGCATATCACAAGAATATCCTGACAGGTAGTAATGAAATCATATATCAACATGGGGAAGAAGAACAGGAAAGACAGACCAAACAAGAGGTCAATAACGAAGCAAGGATGATATCATCAAAGAGGACAGATATGAAATAGATTAATTAGATTTGAACGAGTGTCAGTAGATTCAAATCCATGGAAATTTCCTAATTGTGATTGAGTATCCTCTCATCTAAAGCCTATTCCTTAATTCCTATCGCAGGCTTGCAGCAGTACAACTAAGTCGCCGTACTACCACGATATTGCACTAATGCGACTCTCGACCTGCATGGGCCACCACTAAAAACGTGTCACGATCCGCACCCGGTGTAAGGGTACAAGTGGGTAACAGTGCCTAGCCTACGCCGCAGAATCGGCGGTAGAACGCTGTACTAGGTCACTATCTAACAACTCACACAAATATATAATATATCCATCATAGATCTCAACTCCGAATGGAGGACAAGTAAAGATATAGTATAACTCAATCATAGTCTAAGCATGATAAGACAACACAGAAGTCTATAACTAAAAAACTAAACAACAACAAAATATAAACTACTAAATAGTAATATCTCAACAAACTCAAATACAAGTCGATATCAACTTATTACATTCAATCTCTAAATATGAAATCTAAATAAGTCTACTAGCTAGTCCCCGATCACTTCTGAGAGTCGAGCCCAAAGTAGCTAAGCCATCTCTTGGTCCATAGTAAGTAGGACAAGTGTCCTCGGGACAAACATCTATAATATTTTTAACGTGTCTAGTCAGGATTGGAACGAGCACAACTCATCTAGAAATCCCAAATAAATGGCAAAGACTATAAAACAGTTATAGAAAGTTATATTGATGAAGCATGGAGGTTTATACAGGTGATGATATAGAGCAACAGTTAAAGTATAAGAGAAGTAATATAACGAATCAGAAAATCATGGCAATGAAGACTGTAAATAAAACTAGCTGAACTAGAGTATTGATATAAGTCCAGACAGTACAATGTAAGTCAAGTGTGATCTGGTGTGAGTCTACTACAAGATGAATCCAGTACAAGATCGATAAATCCTGGGTGAGCCTAGACAATACTCTAACAGTGTGTTTTAAAATACTGAGATCGACATGTAAACGGCTGTGGGTAATACGGCACATCACACACTGATCAAGTGGTTCCAGTATGGGAATGTTCACATGTCTTACTCAAATATTTCCCGTCCATCAAGTACAAGTGAATCCATAACCCGGCACGAAAATAAGCACAAGTCCAGCCAGAACATGATGATGTCAGTAGATAATTCTAGTAATAGTTCCAGTAATATAGGCCAGACATATAAAAGGTGAGTGTCGCATGCAATGGACCCAGTAAGATCAATCCGTATTGACGGAGAATCAAATAGAACTGAATTACAGTAATCGACAAGTAAATGGAAGAACTATCAGAGAATGTACTCGCCTGATATTCTGAAAGACTGATGAATATCAGATGTCCGAGCCGGAGTCACAAAGTCCTAAATAGAGCAATACAGGTTACAATGTGTCTAGTATGAAATAAAAGAAGTTTACAATATATTCTATATAATTCTAGGTCATTCCATGCCAAAGTCAACTCTTGGTCAACTCTAGTCAACCATTCTAGTCAAACTTGGTCAAAGTCAACTCTTGGTCAACTCTGGTCAACCATTCTAGTCAAATCTAAGTCAACTAGTCAATTAGTCTATGTTTAAGTCAAACTTAAGTTAATAAGTCATTTAAGTCCATTTGAGTCAATTCCAGGTCAAGTTTGACCCATAGTTAACTTTGGTCAACTAGTTAGCCAAACCTTGCCTAACTAGGCCTATAGGTCAATTCTAAACTAACTCACTGACCATGTATCCTATACTAGTATCAAATATATCATTCAATTCAATACTATATGTAATATATACATACACACAAATATACAAATACATATATGTATATATATAAGGAAAGAAAAATGAGAGCAACGGGGTGTGTGTGTGTATACTGTGTAGAAGAACATATATATATATATATATATATATATATATATATATATATATATATATATATATATATATATATATATAAACCTATATATATATATATATATATATATATATATTATATATATATATATATATATATATAATATATATATATATATATATATATATATATATATATATATATATATATAAAATATATAGACTATATGTATACCTAGAACCCAAATGTGAAGAAACTCGATAAGACTAACTAATCCAAATTCCAGTTAGCTGTTAACGCTCAAAACACAAAACTTAACGTACCAACATCTGAGAATAGAAAGCTCAACTCAAAAACCAAATCCAATTCTCAATATCAAATTTCGAAAACAACATAACTGTACCTCATCCCAACTCACAACCTAAAATCTCAAACACACAACCATACCACGTGCAAACTGGGAAACAGGAAAAGGGGTATGTGTGTGACATGCTCGTGTCCATACCGAGCCAAAACTGTGTCCAAGTTGTGTCCAAACAGTGCGTATCCGAAAACAGTGTCGTGTGCGTGTGTGCAGGGTGTATCGAGCAACGTAGGACTCGCTGTGTCCAACGAGAAGCCTCGTGCTCGTGCCAAAGGGTAGGTAGGGTGTTAGGGTACGTGTTCTAAGGCCTGTATCGTGTCCACGAGTCATCGCGTCCACGCACGAACTCCGTGTCAGGGGTGGCTGCACGCGCGCGTGTGTGCTACCTCGTGCACGTGTGTCGGCCCCAATAGGACACGACACACACGACCACAAGTCTCATGGTCAGGGCTGTGGGTAGCCCATGTATAGGGCTAGGTGTAGGACACCCTGTTTTGAGTCCTCGTGTCCTCGTGTCCGTGCTACAAACGCGTGTCAGGGCAGATTTTTCGCGCGTATACAGTAGCCCGAAATCCATGCGGGTGCGATAACTTCGTGCACACTCAACGAAACCTCATGAAATTTTGTGAGCACGTGGGCAGGGGTTGTCCCCACGTGTCGACCAATTTTCAGCCCAAACCGAGTCATGTCCATCGAGTTATGGCACTCAAGATGCAGGATAGTGCACGGGACAGTGCACGGGCCTCGTGCTACGTCTCCGTGTCTGATTTGGACACGAAAACAGTGTCAAAATAAACCCAGAAAATATGTTTTGGAATTCTCTCATATAGGGCTATAATAATATGAAATTATTTTTGAAAAAACAACTTTTAATTCTTAGAGACATTTCATCGAACACATGTTACAAATACCGACACGCATCCGATACACATATCAAAAGGACACGAAATCCTGCCAAACTTGGTCTACACGTCTATGGTACCTAGATGCATGCCTCTATGAAGAAAAATCAGAATTTAAAAGATTTTAGAAGCATTTACCTATTGAGAGTTGGAATCTCAATGCAAAAGTCTCCAAAATGTCTCGACACCCAAAATTCTACGGTCAAACGCCTCCAATTCTTTGCTAGCAAGCCTCCAGCAAGTTCTCCGCCTCCCAAGGATCGCAACGCAATTCGTTTGGTCTGATTTAGATGAGAATTGGAGAATGGAGGCTACCATGAAGAAGGTGGAAATTAGGGTTTTGCAAAAGTGGCTAAGTGGCTACATGATGTGTTTATATAAGAGGGGGGCTGTGTTGGTCGGCCACATGCTGGAATTAGGGTTAGGGTTTAGTCATAAGGCCCAACTACAACTTAAGTTAATAAAAAAGCCTTTTTAGTAAAAGCCCAAAAAGCAAATAACTCAAAACCCTAAAAATGACTTAAAAAGTTTCCTAATTAGGATTTAATCTCAAAATTTAAATCTAAATGATAGTTAAGTCTTCTAATCATGGTTAGTCTCTAAACATGGTTATCTAAGGTTAAACCAAATGAACCACTATCACAAAAAGCAACAATTAAAAATATTAATAAAATAATTTTAAAAATTACACAATTACCAAAATACCCTTATTCTAGAAAAGTGGTGGTTACAACCTGCCCTACAGACTACCCGATTGATTTAGTCCAAAAAGAAAAACAAGTATAGCAGACACACCGCAGTAAGATATGTGTGTCCTGGAAGAGTGCTCATTATGACAGATAGCTCCAAATCCCAAGTAGATACATATATAAGACCGTGAAACAATGGGTGCAGGTAACCGGGAAAGTCTTCCCTCCCAATGTCTAAATAATCAAGCTAGTTGTTAATCCTTAACATTTTCATTCAGGATTCCGGATGTGGCATTCCGCAGAATCCATCCTAGACATGAGACATGTGAGACTGGACAAGACAAGCAAGAAAGAGAGTGCACTATAGCAAGCCACAACAAGACAAGACAAGGTAAAACAAGTATCAAGACTGGAGTGCGCTACGATGAGCCACTAAAGTATCTAGACATGTACTGGAATCAAGAGTGAGCCATGACAGGCCACTATCAGGTAAGCTAGACTTGTACTAGAAATCGGGAGTGCGCCATGACAGGCCACTATCAAGAAGCTAGACATGTGAAGATATCAAGAGTGCGCCATGACAGGCCACTATCAGGACAAGACAAGAACATGTACTGGGTCCAACTAAGCAAAACCGAACAAGACATGTAAACTGGGCATAACATGTACAGTAAAGCAATACGTAAGAAGAAATCAGGAAATTAAACCAAAATTAGAAATAAAACTTGGGTGCTAGATCGGTATTTCGACGGTACACCATCAGTATGCCGATTTCTATAGGGAAAAACGTTATGTCAAAATCTAAGGGCCGCACCGGTATACCGTCGGAATGGACTGGTAGACCGTCGGTATGCCAAAAGTGTCATAGCAGCTTTTCAACCAAAAAGAAGGCTCACAAATCAAAATTCTGGTGGTACACATGGTACACTGTCGGCAAGCCGATTCTGACCGAGAAACAATACTAAGAGCTTGAAACAAGTCCTGGAAACCAAAACTCGTCCCAAAAGTTGCTAAAGTCATTATAACCATGAAAGCAATACTAGAGGAATGTCGTACATAGCATGTATACTAAATCTCATGGCAAATCACCCCGGAATCATTTTCGATACGGAGTTTTCCTACTATAAAAAATAAATAGACATAGCAAAATAACGAAAGCCTAGCTCAGACCAAATTTTAAAACTGGCAAAATGACCATAATCATGAGGAAAACATATTTAGTAAAGCAAGTGGAAGGAAATACTGGACTATGAAGGCAATGAGAAAACAAAAACCACAATAGAGGAATAAAACAACTAGTAGTTCGGCAAGATGTACTTGCCTAATAAAGCTCCAAGCCTATTCTTTCACTCCATCACCAAGAGGGGTTCAGAAACCACACTCTTAGGCCTCAAGACCAAGCTCCTAGCTCTTAAGGAAGAGGAAAGAGAAAAAATGGAAGAAAAAAAAGAGAATATCAAAGGGTTTATATAGAAAGGGTGAATTAATTGTAACCGTCAGATCGCGATCCGAGATTAGACCAGAATTAATCTCAAACGTTCAGAAGAAAACTAAGAAAGCAATGGATAATAGAATGTATCATCACTATTTATCAAAATATCTAAATACTATTCATCAAAATATCTAAACACTATTCATCAAATATTTAAACGAAAATATCTCGAATCGAAAATATCTATAAAGTATAAAATATGTCCGGACGGTACACCGTCGGTACAGACCGGGGTATGCCGACGGTATGTCAGTTTCACAAAAAGTCTAAAAAAATCAAGTTTTCTTTCGGTTCTCTGGAATCCAAGAAAATGCATAATATATTATAAAATACGTATCCGTATACAAATACGAATACTGTGAGAAAATGCATAATACATTATAAAATATGTATCCATATACAAATACGAATACTATGAGAAAATGCATAATACATTATAAAATACGTATCCGTATACAAATACGAATACTGTGAGATGAGTCTCACAACTCTCCCCTCCTTAGAAAAATTTTGTCGTTGGAATTTTCTAAAGGCAAGCAAATAAAACAGGCTAGAAATCCAGAAAAACATGCCATCAAGATTCAAGAAAGGAAACTCATAAATCATGAAATTCAACTAGAGTAATGTACAAGAAACGTAAAAGCAATTAAACATACAGAAATAATCATCATATATTCCTACAATCACACTCAAACAAAAAGGTAGAGCATAGATATACGAATAAGTATACCTCACGAGTCAAACAAATACGGGTAATGAGCTCGGATATCATCATCGCATTCCCATATCGACTCGTCCGGTAAGTGATGATCCTAGAAAACACGAACTAATCGGATAGTCCGGTTCTTGAGAACCTTCTCCCTCCGATCCAAAATAGATACAAGCCTCTCCTCATACGATAGGTCGGTATCAACGACCAGCTCGAAATTATCTAGGATATGGCTCGAATCCGGAACATATCGATGCAACTGAGATACGTGAAATACGTCATGTACCTCGCGTAGCGACGGCGGAAGAGCAAGACGATATGATACATCTCCTACTTGCTCAAGAATATCGAACGGTCCGATAAATCTAGGACTAAGCTTTTCCCATACGCCAAACCTGATTACACCACGGGTAGGCAAAATTCGAAAAAAATACCTGATCGCCGACAGAGAACTCAAGATGACGTCGATTCTGATCTACCCAATGACACTGTCGATCCTGAGCTACTTTGAGATGCTAACTGATCTGTCTGACTACTCCAACTGACTGAGCAATCAATAGTGGACCAAGCATCTGCCTCTCACCAATGTCATCCCAAGCTAGGGTGACCTACATCTCCTACCATACAAGGCCTCAAAAGGTGTCATATGAATGCTCGCCTGGAAGCTATTATTATAATAGAACTCCACCAAATACAAGTGATCCTCCCAAGAACTACTGAAGTCAAGAGTGCATGATCGAAGCATATCTTCCAAAGTTTGAATCGTACGCTCTGACTGACCATTTGTCTGAGGATGGTATGCTGAACTGAAACTCAAACGGGCACCCAGACTCTGCTGAAGACTATGCCAGAAATAAAAACTGAATCTGGAATCCCGATGTGAGACTATACTAACTGAAACCCCATGCAATCTGACAACATGCCTCATGTACAGCTCGACCAACTGCTCTGTAGACTAACCAACTCTGAAAGGTAGGAAGTGGACAACTTTCATAAGTCGGTCCACTATAACCCAAATGGCATCTCTACTAGATGGGGTTCTAGGAAGACCAGTCACGAAGTCTATAGTAATATAATCCTACTTCCACTCTGGAATCGTTAAAGGCTGAAGAAGTCCGGCCGATCTTTGATGCTCAGCCTTTATCTGCTGGCTGTCACGCCCCGATCCCGCTAGGGTCGTCCATCTTGCCTGCATCCCTGCGGGATCGATCGTCCTCGCTAAGGCATGATGCCGTGCAAGCTTAAGTTGCACTTGCACAAGGCCATGTACCTGCACAAAACAACTAGTCAAGCAAAACACACGCACGCACCCATTTATTACAGAAAACCAAATATTGGATACAGAGCTTTGAAATAGAAATACTTCTTTTATTGATAAACTTTGATAGGAATACAAGTACAAAGCTTTGCAAACTCATAATTGTCTTATATTGGCTACATGATTCTCTTTGAAACTTTCTTTGAAATAGTCGCAATGCACATACATGATATCCCTTTATTACAAGCTGGAATTGAAAAGACACCTTCAAAGGAAATGGAAACTTGCAATTTGACTGAAATGAAAAGTTGCTTCGAGGCAGTCCGCAGCTCTATTGGGCTAGACGAGCTTTAGTGCCTCTCCTGAAATCCTCATGTCTCCTTTGCTTTCTGAAAAAGATGCCCACAACGTGGGTCAGTACACATTATGTACTGGCGAGCAGCTTTTGGCCGAACTTATAAATCTCTGCACTAAATCAACATCTGAAGCTAACATTTACTAGTGATCTTTCTACTTGTCTAGATTTTTTTTTAACAATTCATAAGAAACATAGCAGCAGAAAGCACTGTATAATAAATCTTACCATCGCCGACAGTCATCCCTGCACAAGACAGGTTAGCACAATTTGCATATGATGTAAAAGCATACTGTTTGAATTCTGTATCTTTTGTTAGGTTGCAATGCACTTTGATTTCATAAATGCACCTAACTACATGTTGGTCCACGGGTCATTCCCCGTGATTAGCCGCTGTGACGCTTGGATTCAGCTCGTCGCTAAGGACACTCTATACACCCCTTGGTTTCTTTACCGCAGGGCGTTACTCTAATCCCCCAGGCCGAGCAGCTCAGGTGCCCCCAAACTAGTCGTGAGGATTGGCCCTGTGTACACAAGTTGTCCGGAACCAAATGCATGAATGCACTCTATCAAATAAATCTCTAGTATGACAACATATGCAACTCTTTGTATTTCCGTCTTACTCTTTATTCTCTATACGGCAAGCCATATCATCTCTGTCATATGACTTTAGCAACATTTACAACAATCTCTTGCAGCAGAATAAGAACTGGTAATCATTCATATCAAGCTCGAGTAAGGCAACTGTTCTTTGATTAGCATATAAGTTCAATTCTTTATTTCTTATCTTCTGTTGGTTTGGTATCGTTGATCAGCGAAACACAACAAAAGAGTGGACTAGAGATCATTTTATTAAGGCATACAGATCAATGTATGTTCGGTTGAAGCAACTCACCAAGATGAATCTTAGTTGAGAGAAGGAGGGACTTCACGTGCCGTTCACGTCCTATATATGTCTATGCGTCCCCCTACATAGGCACCAACATCTGACTAGCATACTTCGGTCTCTTTCTTTCAAGATTCGGAATGAATGCGATATGCGATGAAAGCGAACAATAAAAACCAATCATCGAAAACCAACTCGAAAATGCATTCATCAAAACCAAGCAGCGAAAGAAAACATCCAACAAAACTCTTGGATTCATTTCAATAGAAGCCAATCCATCAATTGAAAGGTTCATTACATTTCATCCGTGATCAATCGATACCGGCAAAGGTTTCCCTAAATACTCAGTTCGAGACTGAGTCAGCAAGTCGTAGGTATTACATAGTGGACCGCGAGGAGCGGGGCACTACACTGGCAAACTAAGAAATGCTGACGAATATCACGATACATCTTTGTCCCTCCTGGATGAACTGAATACTGAGAACTGTGGGCCTCTGACATAATCTCGTGTTGATATCTCCGTTCGACACACAAAGACGACTCCAAAACTGGAGTGTCCCATCCTCATGGATGCACAACTCTGCTCTACGTCCTGCCATACACTCTGCTCTGAGCTGCTGAATCCTGGCATCCTCTGACTGTGCTGCTCTAATCCTCTCCATAATGGTAGAATGAACCTGTAAGTCTGCCATCATAGCTGCCTCACTAGGTAGCACTACCTCAATGCCCATCTCCTGAAGATCCTCCTGAAGGTGATGCTGCTATGTCAAGAAATAGACTCCAGGTCTCCTACTCAAAGCGTCTGCAAGAACGTTTGCCTTCCCGAAATGATACCGAAGATCAACATCACAATCCTTCAGTAACTCAAGCACCTCCTCTACCGCATGTTTATATACCTCTTGGTGAACACATACCTCAAACTCTTTGATCAGTAAAAATTTCTACTCAATCACCATACAGATAATGCTTCCAGAGCTTGAGGGCAAACATAACCACAACAAACTCAAGATCGTGTGTCGGATAGATCTTCTCATGGTCCTGAACCTACCGAGACGCATAAGCTATCACTCGACCGTGCTGCAAAAGGACACAACCAAGTCCCCGGCCTGACGTATCACAATACACCATGAACCCACCTGGTCCGACGGGTAATGTCAGAATAGGAGCTAAAATCAAACTATGCTTGAGTTTCTCAAAAGAAACATGACAAGCATCTGACCACTCAAAGCACACATCCTTACACGTCATCCATGTCAAGGGTGCGGAGTTCCTAGCAAATTCTGCCATAAACTGTCTGTAGTAGCCTGCCAATCCCAGAAAGCTACGTACATCTGAAACTGTATGAGGTACTGGCCAATACTCCATAGCCTCAACCTTCTTAGGGTCCACCTCAACACCACCTCTGGCAATAATATGACCCAAGAAAGAGACTCGATCGAGCCAGAAATCGTACTTGCTGAACTTCGCGTAAAGTTGATGGTCCTGAAGAATCTTAAGAAACATGCGAAGATGCTGCTCATGCTCTGCCTCAGTCCGACTATAAACCAAGATATCATCAATAAGCACTATCACAAACTGGTCTAAGTGGGACATGAAAATGTGATTCATAAAATCTATGAATATTGGTGGCGTATTGGTCGCTCAAAAAGGCATAACAAGGAACTCCCAATGGCCATACCGAGATCTAAACGCGATCATGGGTATATCCTGCTCTTTGACTCTGATCTGATGGTACCTAGACCGTAAATTGGTCTTCGAAAATAAAGCTGCTCCACTAAGCTTGTCGAACAAGTCATCTATCCTGGACAAGGGATACTTGTTCTTCAAGGTCACCGCGTTAAGCTGACGATAGTCAACGACCATACGCGATGAGCCATCTTTCTTCTTCATAAGAAGGGTTGGAGCTCCCCAAGGCGATCCACTAGGACGAATGAATCCCTTGGTCCTAAGCTCCTCGATAGACTGATACAGCACCAACACCTCTGGAAGAGACATCCTATAGACTCTCACTGACATCGGCTCTGCTCTCGAAATCAAATCAATATAGTACTCAATCTCTCGAACTGGAGGCATACCCGGAAGCTCATCGGAAAATACATCGAGAAACTCATAAACTACTATGGGCAACTGAACCTCCTCGGCTACTGCCATCCACACTACCTTTGATGAAGACTCTACCTCGCCTCTAGAGAATGAGAACTCCTCCTCATCCAGAACATGAAAGATAACCTTGCCAGCATGGCCATCTATCGCAGCGTGTCGAGCACCTAACCAATCCATACCTAGGACGATATCAAAATCACTTATAGGAAAATCTATCAGCATAGCGGAAAACTCTCTCCCACACACTATAACAATACATGAGGCATAGACGAGACCTACTCCTACTAGACCATTACCAGTAAGTATATTCAACCTTACATGTAAAGATACTGGATCCAAACCAACACGTGTCACAATTAGACAGATATAAATGAATGCGAAGCACCAGAATCCAATAAAGCTGAAACTGAGTGAGAGTGAACGAGAATGGCACTTGCGACCACCTCTTCTGCTGCTAGTGCCTCCTCGATGGAAATCGTGAAAGCCTGACCCTGACCCTTGGGTGCTGGATCCCTCTGCTACTGGCCTCTCTACCTCTGAGCCTGAGCCTGAGCCTGAGCATACTGCTGAGGCCTCTGCTGCTGGAACTGTTGGGACTGCATCGGTAATAGCCTCTGAGCCTGCTGCTGCTGAGTCGACGCTGGCGTCCTGAACTACTGGCTGGAAAGATGTTGATCCAATCGAACTCCTCTTTGGACAAGCCCCTATCATGTGGTCTGATGCTCCATAAGCTACGCACAAGCCCTGTGCCCTACGGCACTATGATAAAACATGCCCTACCTTCCCACAACGGAAACAACCCACTGAGGAAGACTGAATCTGTTGTTGAGAACGCGACTAAGACGACTATTGAAAGGAATCCGCCAGAGCCGGTCCCCTCGTAGATCCAATCGTCAAAGCTCGAACTGCTAGAGCTGGTGCTGACGACTGGAAAGAAGATCCCCTCTGAATGTGATGCCTCTTCTAGCCTCCGACTCTATCAAAGATCCTCTACGAGGTATACTCATGCCTCCTCGCCGCCCTCATCACTGCATCAAAAGTCTTGAACTCATGTTGCTCAACTGCCAGTATGATCTCCAGATAAAGTCCCTGCTGGAACCTCCTTGCCTGGTTCAACTCAGTCGCCACTAAGGAAGGGATAAACTGACTGAGCCTGTTAAACTCTACCGTATAGCCGTCGACTGTCCTGCTCATCTGCTGCAGGCCAATGAACCTCTGTTGTCGATCATAACGCGATACTGCATCAAAGTAGCGAGTCTGAAACTTCTCGCTAAAATCTGCCCAAGCTATCGAAACTACAAGAGACACCTCATGAGCCACCCACCAGTCGTGGGCCAAATCCAAGAGCTGCATCCTGACAACTGCTACACGCTTCCTAGTCGGGATCCCTGCCACCTCCAGAATGGTCTCAATATTCTGAAGCCATGCATCGGACGCAATCGCATCCTCTTCCCTCCCAATGGTCTAAATAATCAAGTTAGTTGTTAATCCTTAACATTTTCATTCAGGATTTCGGATGTGGCATTTCTGTAGAATCCATCCTAGATATGAGACATGTGAGACTGGACAAGACAAGCAAGAAGAGAGTGCACTATAGCAAGCCACAACAAGACAAGACAAGGTAAAACAAGTATCTACGATGAGCAACTAAAATAACTAGACATGTACTGGAATCAAGAGTGTGCCATGACAGGCCTCTTTCAGGTAAGCTAGACATGTACTGAAAATCGGGAGTGTGCCATGACAGACAACTATCAAGAATATAGACAAGTGAAGAAATCAAAAGTGCGCCATGACAGCTACTATCAGGGCAAGACAAGAACATGTACTGGGTCCAACCAAGCATAACAGAACAAGACATGTAAATTGGGCATAACATGTACAGTAAAGCAATAAGTAAGAAAAAATCAGAAAATTAAACCAAAATCAGAAAATATACAACATGGGTGCTGGATCGGTATTACGACGATACACACCGGTATACCGTCGGTATGCTGATTTCTATAGGCAAAAATGTTCTGTCAAAATCTAAGGGCCTCATCGGTATACCGTCGGAATGGACCGGTACACTGCCAGTATGCCGAAAAGTCTCACATCAGCTTTTCAACCAAAAAGAAGGCTCACAAATCGAAATTTCGGCGGTACACACCGGTACACCGTCGGTATGTCGATTCTGACCGAGAAACAATACTAAGAGCTTGAAACAAGTCCCAGGAACCAAAACTCGTCCCAAAAGTTGCTAAAGTCAATATAACCATAAAAAAAATATTAGAGGAAGGTCATACATAGCATGTATACTAAGTCTCATGGCAAATCACCTCGGTATCATACAGAGTTTTCTTACTAGGAAAAATAAATAGATATAGCAAAATAACGAAAGCCTAGCTCAGACAAAACTCCAAACAGACAAAATGGCCATAATTGAGGGAAACATATTTAGCAAAGCAAGTGATAGAAAATACTGGACTATCAAGACAATAAGAAAACAAAAACCACAATAGAGCAATAAAACATCCAGTAGTTCGACAAGATGTACTTGTCTAATAATGTTTCAAGCCTATTCTTCCACTCCACCACCAAGAGGGGTTTAAAAACCACTCTCTTAGGCCTCAAGACCAAGCTCCTAGCTATTGAGGAAGAGGAAAGGAGAAAAAATGAAAAAAAAAGGAGATAAAATAAAAAAGGTTTATATAGAAAGGACGAATTAATTGTGATCGTCCGATCGCGATCCGCGGCTCGATCAGAATTAATCTCAACCATTTAAAAGAAAACCAAGAAACCAATAGCTAATAGAATGTATCATCACACTATTCATCAAAATATCTAAACACTATTTATCAAAATATCTAAACACTATTAATCAAAATATCGAAACGAAAATATCTTGAATCAAAAATATCTATAAAGTGGAAAATTTGTCCAGACGGTACATCGTCGATAAAGACCGGTATGCCGACGGTATGCCGGTTCCACAGAAAAGTCTCAAAAATTAAGTTTTTTCTCGGTTCTCCGGAATCCCAAAAAATATAGAATATAGTATAAAATACGTATTCGTATACAAATACGAATACTGTTAGATGAGTCTCACAGTAGGCAACTCTGGAATGCCAACACTAAGCAGCTTAGCTGGATAATAGTTAGAAGTAAAATGAGCAGTTAAGTTTTGAAATGTTGTTGAAAGATTGTCAAACGTTAAGGATTAATGGTTTCTGGATAATAGTTAACTACTACTATCCATTACAGTTCACTATACAGTTATTACAATAATATACATGAATATCCGGGTACAAAGTCCGTAATGAATATAAAGGCTAAACATCTCCTAAATCTCAATACATCAAACATCATATCGACCCTATACATAAATCTAAATCTCAGGAACATTCGGAGTGAGCTTCGTTGCTAGGTCTCCCTGGTGGCCATAACACGATCCGGTCAGAAAAAGAGCAAAGTATATAGTAGCTCAACCAATCACGACAGTATCAAATGAAATAACAAAACTAATGATAAGTAAGAAAATAACTGACATGTGCACTAACTACATGAATTATGCATAAGAAATCGTCAAGCATGTAGGGCTATCAAG
Source organism: Iris pallida (assembly GCA_029216955.1). Lineage (NCBI taxonomy): Eukaryota > Viridiplantae > Streptophyta > Magnoliopsida > Asparagales > Iridaceae > Iris > Iris pallida. Next base: position 16,094,523 of record JANAVB010011800.1, read on the forward strand.
TCAAGAGCATAGAGTAATGGTACGCTAGCAAGCATGTATATAGGTAAGGCATACCATGTATGCTACACTATCAGGAATAAGGTATATAACAACGATATGCTATCAGGCATGTCTAGTATATGGTATATCGTGTACTATATACTAGCAGTCAAGTAACATACATATGGTATAGGGTAACGATATACTAGCAATCAAGTATAGATATAAGGTATATCGTGCCTATACTAATAATCGGTATACGTCCAGGCTTAGGTGACTACATGCTCTCTGATGTTCTTCCCACCCCGACACGACATGACACAATGACATGCAAACAAGTGAAATTAAATAACAGAAAATGAGTGCAATATGAAATGCATGCAAAGTGTTGATTGAGTACAAGTATTTGCCTCTTTTCCGGTATGGTCAATATCTTCTAGATCACCTAGAATAGGGGAAGGAATTTAGAAAATATTATAGATATACTTCAATCCTAACTAATGCGATTTCCTAGCTTAAACCATTATTAACCTTACAATTTACCACTACCCCAATAATATTACTAATTAACTACTAATCACAACTCACTAACAGATCTTCATAATATACTCTAGTGGTTGGCCCAACCCATAGATTAAATCCACTGAACCCACTTTTAACATATTATTAACAATATTGGTCCTTGCAGCCAACTTAAATCTTTAATTAAACCCTACTACCCAATTGATCCTAAATTAGCCCAAGTCTTCAGGCCCAGTTGTGGTGTGATAATCATTTGCTCAACTGCCAGCCCAACTTAATCAATAGCCAAGACTTTAAACTAACACTAATCAATAGATTATATCACTTGCCCCCTAAACTGGCCCACTCCAAGTTTCATTTAACTGATTTTCTGAATTAATCCATAAAGCCCAAATTCTATCCTCTTGATTGATTCATAACCGAACTTAAATTATAGATACTTAAACAATAACCCTAAATACCTAACGGTCACTTACATTCAAAACCAACTACTATGTGGTTACAGATGAACTGATGAACACTGCTCCTACACATAGCTTAAAGTATCGCATCCCTAATACCAGCTTACCTTCGACACAGACAAGCTTGTGTCCACAAACTCTCCTGGACACAACCGAAAAACTGGACACAAGGCCATCATTTGTACAACACGGTCTCACCCGAAGACATTTCATTAACAGAAAGAGTATAGGAAAGGTACCTGCCCAGAGTGGCTTCGAAGGAAGCTCGGTGTCAAACCCGTATCCCCGTATCCGATATCGCTGTTCTCGTATCCAGAATCAATAGTACAACTGGTGTAGACATTCTATCGAACACTTGACGGGCCAAAAAAGGTTGATATCATTCAGATACTATCCAAGTAGTTTATCAAGAAAATAGGAAGGATCCATAGAAATCAATCAAGATAATAAGGAGTTTGAAATTCAGATCGAAACAATCACCGATCTATACGTGATCAAGAAATCGATAGACACGTTACTCTTCGATCGAAAATCCTCACTCGCCAAGAACAATGTGCCCGATGTCGGAGTCGTCGACATTGGAAAGGCAAGGTCACGGGAAATGGCCGCTTCGCTGCTCACCGCAAGAGACGTGGAGGAGCTCTCCGCACGGAGTCGCCGAGAGCACGATTCACCATGGTCACAAGCTCGATCGATCGACAAAAGGAAGAAGGAGGTCGGAGGGAAATGGGCAGGGCTTCACCGCATTGGAAGGAGTGAAGAATTGGGGGCTCGAGGGGCTCTACTTATAGGCTAGGCCGGAGGCCGGTGGTCAGTGACGGACGGCGGCGATCGACGGACTAAGTCGGTGGAGACAAGGACGGTGGAGAGGAAGCTACAAAGGATCTAGGTTGGTCGATGATTAATCTCTGATAATATTAGTTACATGTTTGAGTTAAGTTTTATGTGGAGATTTGGATATTTGAATGTATAAGCAATCACTGATACTTCACTGAAACCATTTCCCTGATATTATTGTTTTCAAATTCCTGAACACTAAATTTTCCTAATTATCTGATGTTTCTTCACTGTAAATCATCCCCCACATTTGTGTTGATCCACATTGTTGAGGTATATCATTTCGAATTTAGTTTTTTGTTTCGGAATGGCCTTTTTGGCCATGGGTTGATTCAAAATGAAAACTGTCAACAGTTGATTTCAAATGTTTTCCTAAATTGTATTAAGATGAAATATGAGAATTGTGTAAGACTAAACTGAATGCAAGTAGTGTTTGAACTGAAAATCTAGATTTTAGCTTTATGAATGAAGACCTGAGAATGTTAGGATGTATTTGACTGAAACTTGGAATTGGTTTTTTGGATGAAAACTGAGCTTTAAAAGGGTGTTTTGATGTGCAGTGTTGTTCTTCTAAAACCTGGGAATAGGTTTCAATATTAGGTAATGTGGTTTGGGTTGTGACTGAGCATGAGTACCATGATTTTGGGTTAAGTTTGATAACAAATCTGAGAATTTCTGCTGTGGTCATAAACATGAGATTAACACCCATCCACACACAAGCAAAACTGAATCTAAGACACCATGTCACACATACACCTATCTACACACTGGAAGCTGAAATCTGTGGAATGACACTCATGTACACACATATAGCACACTCACACAAATCTGAGAATTTGTACACAAGGGTCCCTATCTATACACATATATGTTAACACACTTTTGCACTCTACTGAGAATCACTGAGATTGACACACACACACCCACCTAAAGTAAGAACAGTGTTGACACTCAAACACACACTCACTCATCCCATGCCACTGTTTCTTTTGTTCCAGATTTCAATTTCCTTTTTCCTGCTAATGCATGGTTCACAAATCACAAATCTGAGAATTGATACATGGCCACACACACACACAACAGCAGTCACCTACACAGCCCTCTTGTATGCCTCACACATCACTCACTCTACACACATTCACATACACATCTAATTCCTATTTTCCTGTCATGTTTTAGTCCACTTTTCACCCCCTCACATAATTACCTCACTATCATATTACACCTAACACTCTCACAAATCCTATGACACCCACACATACACATTATCACACACACATGAGACTTTATGCATATGTATACATATTTCTATGTTTAGCTTAATGTTGTATGGGTTATACATTAGCCTAGGGTCATATAGGATATATATATATATATAATGTAAATGTGTAGTGTAGTGAATATGCATATATTGTGTATGTACTAAGCTAGGCTTGATTAGACTAAGGTAGACTAGTTTGGCCTAATTTAGACTTGGTTGACCTAGTTGACTTCTAGGGTTGACCAGAGTTGACCAAGAGTTGACTTTAGCCTAGATTGACCTAGAATTATGTAGAATGCATAGTAGAACTTCATTATACCATTTTGGACTTGTTGTGACTTGTGCTGTTCTGATTAGGAGCCAGACACCACTCCTCGGACAGTACTTTCATATTGGACACTCAGATACCAGGCGAGTACATTCTCTGATCATTTCATATCCTGCTTAGAATTATTTCCTGTATTAAATTTTACTTGTTACTGTCACGTTGGTCACACGGATTGGTACTATATGGATTCCTTCTTGAGATGTTATCCTTAGGGAGCATCAGGTACTACATGTTCTGTGCGTTTCACTTACATGGCGTATCACTATGCTTCATTGGTTCACTGATTACTTGTGACATATACTCTTATGATCACAGAGTCTTCCTTGAATCCTTATCTCATACATTGGGTTTCCTAGAATCTCCATTTATTGGACTCCATGTACCACCCTTCGGGGGCCTTGCATGGAATTATAACATAACCTGGTTGGATCCTTGTGTATTGATTGGGGGTACGGGGGAGTAGAAGTGGACATGTGAATAATACACCAGTAGTGTAGCATCAGAATTATTCCATAGTGTAGCATCAGAATCATCCCATGTCATTTACATGTTCATGTTGTACTCTGACTCACTAGCCACATGTTAGTTCTTTATTTATAGTAGATATTTCTATTACAGCTTTCTCTCTCTGTTTACATATTACACTTCTTTCAGTACTTGTATCTTACTTTACTGCATGATTATATTTTCTAACCTGCTATGAACTGTTGAGATGTACTGTGCTCGCTCATGTCCTGACTGGACCTGTTGAAATATTATAGAGGACGAGAAGGAGGCCTGTCTGGACACTTTCTATGGGGCAGCCTTAGATGACACCTGCGAGTTGGACCCTCAGGAGGACCCAGCTCTAGCTGAGGACATCACCCCGATTACCTAGACTAGTCTAGTTAGGCTTATCTTTTATGTAGTCTTAAGGCATATTTTAGCTAGACTTTATTCTGTTCTGAGTTGTATATATTCTTTTATTCTGTATCTGAGACCATGTACCTCTGGATATTTGCTGGGATTATCTTAGACTACTTTATCATCTAATTGTTTCCTTGAGTTCTATTTCATATCGTGCTATCTCTTCCTTAGTTGTGATTGAGTTTATTACTGCTATGTCACCCCCATTCGGGGAGTATAAAACTGTTTAGAGATATATTGCTAGATATATGTTGACCTAGGACAGCGTTCTACCGCCGACACTGCGGCGTAGGCTGGACGTACCCACGTCTCGTGCCCTTACTCTAGGGTACGGGTCGTGACACGTTTTTAGTGGTAGCTCATGCAGGTCTAGACTAGAAGTGTAGTGGTATTCGAACTAGAGTATCACTACAGCCTGCAGTAAGATATAGAACATTAATTTTAAGGTACTCAATCACTTTAGGAAAAATTCTTTTATTTGCCATCTAAATCCTTATTGCCAGCTGATCCTTTGAATTTTTAACTGTCCGCCTTTGTTATTTTGTTTCTTTCTCAGAAATTGATACTCTTGTTTGTCTATCTTCAGGATGGTAAAGACTAGATCGTAGCGTACCATCCATGGGGATGCTATGGAGGGGACTGCTACCTCCCAGCCAGTACAGCGAGGCCAGGGGACTGCAGCTCCTGCCACCTCTGCTCGTATTGAGACCTCGACAAGCCGCAGCAGAGGGTATGCATCCACCGACTCGGAGGCAGGACCCGGTCATTCCAGAGGATCCCTTCCAGCAGTCGCCTCCAGAGTACGTGGATGCAGTGCAGATGTTCGTGTACTTCCAGCAGTTCATGGACCGGCAGCAGGCTCGATAGGACAGAGACATGGAGCTGGCCCTTACGACGGTTGCAGCTCGACCAGTGGTCCATCAGCCGAGGACACCGGGGATCGAGCAGTTTCAGAAGATGAGCCCCAGAGACTTTCTGCGGATAGAGGGGATCCTATATGCCGATGAGTGGATCGAACATATAGAGGAGATCTTCCGCTTGGCCAGGATACCAGCAGATCTTCAGATCAAGGCCGCAGCTAGCCGGATACGAGATCTTGCTCGCACCTGGTATCAATCAGATCCCAGGATGGGGTAGCTGGGCAGACTTGGGAGCAGTTCAAGGGCTTCTTCAAGAAGAAGTTCTTCTCAAATTCAGCACTCAAAGCCTTAGAGACACAGTTCGAGAGCCTGGTCTAGGGGAGTCTTTCAGTGGAGGAGTACGCCGGGGAGTTCGACCCGCCTCGGCAGGTTTGTGGAGGGCTTGAGCGAGACAGCGAAGGCCCAGAGGTTCCGGAAGGGTCTAGTCAAGGAGGTCAAGTCCTTGACCAAGGGCAACCGGGATGCCACGTTCGAGGAGATCTTGACGGGAGCCTTGTTGGCAGAGGATGATCTTGAGCTTAGGCTCAAGAGGGGAAAAGACCCAGTTGGGGGCAGCAGTAGCAGCGAAGGCCGGGCCAAGAGGCCCCACTTTCAGTATCAACAGCTGAGGCAGTTCCAGCCGCAGCCGATTCAGCAGAGGCCAGTTCACCAGCAGCAGCAGCCGAGGCAGCACCAGCAGGGCCAGAGGCAGGTTATCACTTGTGCCTACTGCAAGAAGCCCGGGCATGTCACCAATGAGTGCCGAAAGAGGCTGGGCCAGTGCCTAGTGTGTGGCTCAGCAGACCACCAGATGAGGGAGTACCGCATGGGACGAGCAGCCCAGGGAGGAGGAGTCAGAGCTCCGGCAGGCTAGCAGAGGGGACCAGCCCTGCAGACGCAGCATCAGAGGTTCGTCCAGCACCAGCAGCAGGCCAAAGGAGGCCAGCAGGGGCAAGGATTCGCCATGGCAGCAGAGGATGCGGAGGCCATCGGAGAGCTGATTGCAGGTTCGATTCTTCTCGACTCCAGTCCAACTTTTGCATTATTCAATTACGGTGCTTTACATAGCTTCATATCAGTATCTTTTGCGATTAGACACGGTATCGTAGCTGAATCATTGCCTAGGACTTACAAGACCACGACCGGGGGTGGTATTATCCTCGTGAGTGATGTTTGTAAGGGTCGAAGAGTAGTTTTGGGAGGCCGTGAGTTGGAGGTGAGCCTGCTCGTAATGCCATTGCCGAACTACGATATAGTACTAGGCATAGATTGGTTGAGCAGGCACCACGCCAGTATTGATTGCAGAGGGGGTAGAGTTCTCTTCAGAGCGCCGGGGGAGCCAGAGTTCGAGTACTCCAGACGTCAGGCAGAGCAGAGCAGCGGAGTCTTCTGTGGAGTCTCGGTCGAGGAGCAGGCGATTCCATACCCCTTGATAGCAGATTATATAGATGTTTTTCCAGAAGAGTTACCGGGATTACCACCAGACAGAGACATAGAGTTCTCGATAGACTTGGTTCCAGGAGCGGAGCCCATCTCTTAGCATGTCTATCGGGTGAACAACAGCGAGCTGGTGGAGCTGAAGAAGCAGGTGGATGAGCTAAAGGACAAGGGCTTCATCCTCTCGAGTTCGTCGCCATGGGGTGCACCAGTGTTGTTCATGCCGAAGAAGGATGGGTCAGTACGCATGTGTATTGACTATAGGGCACTCAACAACCTCACGATCAAGAACAAATACCCACTGCCGCGGATCGACGATCTTTTTGACCAGTTGAGCGGAGCTCGAGTATTTTCCAAGATTGATTTGAGGTCGGGATACCACCAGGTAAAGGTGAAGGGGGAGGATATTTCCAAGACCGCTTTCAGGACGCGGTACGGGTAGTTTGAGTTTTTGGTTATGCCGTTTGGGCTAACTAATGCACCAGCAGTGTTTATGAACCTTATGAACAAGGAGTTCCATCAGTATCTGGATCAGTTTATGGTAGTGTTCATTGACGATATCTTGATATATTCCAAGACTGAGAAGGAGCACGAGGAGCATTTGAGGATAGTGTTGGAGATTCTCAAAAAGGAGCAGCTTTATGGGAAGCTCTCCAAGTATGAGTTTTTCTTAGACCGGGTGGACTTCTTGGGGCATGTGGTGACTGGAGATGGTATCTCATTTGACCCCAAAAAGATTGTAGCAGTTGAGACATGGACAGCGCCGACTTCAGTTGCAGAGATCAGGAGTTTTCTGGGGCTGGCAGGATATTATCGGAGATTTGTGTAGGATTTCTTTCGGGTTGCAGAGCCGTTGACTCGGTTGACCCAGAAGGATGTTGAGTATGTTTGGTCAGAGGAGTGTCAGGCAGCTTTTGATAAGTTGAAGAAGCGGCTGACGACAGCTCCGATTCTGATATTTCCTTCAGGATCAGGTGGTTTCACTATTTATAGTGATGCTTCAGGGAAGGGGCTGGGTCGCGTCTTGCAGCAGCATGGGAAGGTGATTGCCTATGCTTCCAGGCAATTACGTCCCCAGGAGAAGAACTACCCTACCCACGACCTGGAGCTAGCAGCAGTGATATTTGCTCTGAAGCTGTAGAAGCATTATCTGTATGGTGAGAGGGTGGAGATCTTCACAGATCACAAGAGCTTAAAGTATGTGTTCACTCAGAAGGGGTTGAACATGAGACAGCACAGATGGCTAGAGTTGATGAAGGATTTTGACATCCTACTTCAGTATCACCCCGGAAAGGCCAACGTGGTTGCCGATGCCTTGAGTAGGTATCCGACAGCCATGTGTTTGACCATGGATCGGCATTTGCTTGCCGACTTAGAGAGCCTTGGGATTGAGGTGATCATGCCCGGAGTACAGATGCAGTTATAGGGGATGCAGATTCAGTCAGACTTGGTGGAGAGGATCAAGTCGGCACAGTTTGAGGACGTTGCTCTGCGGTGTCTCCGAGAGCAGGTTCGAGCAAGATTGCTGGAGGGAGAGTTTTCTCTTACAGAGGATGGTGCCTTGAGGCACGGTTCCAGATTATGTGTGCCCAGTGGAGATCTCAGGGAGCAGGTTATGCAGGAGGCCCACAGATCTCAGTATTCTATACACCCGGGTGCCAACAAGATGTTCCGAGATCGGCGGGAGCATGTTTGGTGGTCAGGGATGAAGCGGGAGGTGGCTCGCTTCGTGGCTAGGTGCTTGGTCTGTCAGCAGGTCAAGGCAGAGAGGCAGTGGCCCGGTGGATTGTTGCAAGCCGTTGCCCATTCCCGAGTTGAAATGGGAGCATATCACTATGGACTTTCGTTTCAGGATTGTCGCGTACTTCAGGAGGAAAAGACGCAATTTGGGTCATCATTGACAGGTTGACTAAATCGGCCCACTTCTTGCCATTCAAGGTGGGTACGTCTACAGAGAGGCTGGCGGAGATGTATATGCGACAGATAGTCAGGATTCACGGAGTTCCGGTCAGTATCGTCTCAGATCGGGATAGCTATTTTACTTCCCATTTCTGGAGGAGTCTGCAGACCAGCTTAGGCACTCAGCTCAAGTTTAGTAATGCATACCACCCCCAGACAGACGGACAGTCAGAGCGGACTATTCAGACACTCGAGGATATGCTGCGGACGTGCGTCCTGGACTTTGGAGGTTCCTTGGAGGATCATCTTTATTTGGTGGAGTTTGCTTACAACAATAGTTTTCAGGCCAGCATTGAGATGTCACCTTTCGAGGCTCTGTACGGGCGTAGGTGTCGTACACTCTTATCTTGGGATGATGTTGGTGAGGGAGCTTTACTGGGGCCAGAGATGGTTGTTAATGCAGCCGAGAAGGTGAAGCTCATCAGGGACAGACTTCATATGGCACAGGATAGACATCGGCACTGGGCCGATAGCCACCGGAGACCGTTGGAGTTTGAGGTACAAATTAGAGTAGGATTAGATTTAGGTTTGTTTGTTTGTAATTTTGATCATGTTTGTTTATTATAATTAATTGAGACCTTACTTGTGATTAGGTCTGAGACCAGGTTTTCTTGAGGATATCTCCGACTCGTGGTACGATACGTTTTGGTGGAGGCGGGAAGCTTAGCCTGCGCTTCATCGGCCCTTTCGTTATCAGCGGGAGAGTCGGTGACGTTGCATACAGGCTAGACTTGCCGCCTGTGCTAGTGGAGGTCCACAACGTATTCCATGTATCACAGTTGAGACGGTACGTGGCTGACCCTAGCCATATGCTCGATCATTTAGAGATAGAGGTTGGGCCTTCTCTCAACTATCCAGAGCAGTCAGTAGAGATTCTGGATCGACGGAAGAAGGTTCTGAGGAACCAGGTGATACCTTTGGTATGCGTCGTATGGAGGCATCATTCTCCAGGAGAGTCTACCTGGGAGCGGGAGGATGAGATGCGCGAGCGCTACCCTTATCTTTTTGGACCGTGAGGTATACTTTCTATCCTTCTCATCAGTTGTATTTCGCCTTTCAATTTCGAAGACGAAATTCTTTTAAGGAGGGTAGATTCGTCACTACCACATTTCTAGTTTGAGGGTATTTTTGACATTTTTGGGGTAATTTTAAATTTATTAGAATTTATTTGCATTTATGGGAATTTTAGGAATTATTTTGGAATTGTTTGGACTAGATTGATTTTTGGCTAGTCTTGATCCTTGTAGACCAACCTAGGAGCTAACCCTAGTTAGTATGGACTTGGTTAGGTTATATGACTCTAGTCTAACCTAGCTTGATCTAAGTTAGTGGTAATTAGTTCATTAGAATTAAATTAAGGAATTAGGAATTTAATGGTTTGAGAAATGGCTTGTGATTTCACAAGTCATTTTATGACTTAGCCTTATAGGACTAGCCAACCTAGTGCAACCTAGCCCAAGTCTACACCTTGGCCGGCCACCTTAGCCATTCTAGGGATTCTCCCACTATATAATCTCTCCTAAAATCTAGGGCTAGCCTCTTCTTTAGGAATTTATTTCAAGAGAAGAAAGAGGTGAGTCTCCATGTTCAAAAAACCATAGAAAATCCTTTTTAGATCCTTTTTCCCCCAAACAAGTTGCATTGGATCCTAATATTACTGTTCTTGCTGTTATTGGAGTTTTATTTCAGTTTGAGGTTGATTTGATTGGATTGGGATATCAAGAGAGGAGCTCAACAAAGGGGATTTTTTTCTTGAAAGTTCATCCATAGGTAACTCCTCCATTTCTCTATAAAATTTCGATTTCTTTTCATATTTAGGAAGCCCTAAGAGTCCCCTAAGTGTCTGTATTGGTGTCGTGTCGGGTTTCGTAAGTTTTGTGTCCGTTTGGACACGTATCAGAGTCTTGACTGAGGTGTTTGTCGAAATGCCCTCTCTTTGAGCAATGTTTTTAAATAGAAAATTAGGTTTTACTATTGCTTATGAATTCTTGTTCTTCTGAATGGATTTTTGTGTCGGCTTGTGTCGATTTCCATGCGTGGACACGCGCGCGCGCGCTCGGGATTGGATCCCCTGCTACTCGGGTCATTTTCTCCCTCTGTAGGACACGAGGACACGAACCACTTGACACGTGGCATGGGGCAATGACTGACATCCCGTGTGTCAAGTCCCATGTGTCCCCGTGTCGTGTCGAGGGAGGAATCGATTGTGCACGTGTCGTGCACTGTGGGTTTTCAGTGTTCCTAAATATGGGTTCCTGTGTTAATTGTTTTAATGCTTTAAATTCTATTTTAATTTGATTAGATAGATCCAGTAGATGTTGTTAATCTCTGATAATATTAGTTTACATATTTGAGTTAAGTTTTATGTGGAGATTTGGATATTCGAATGTATGAGCAATCACTGATACTTCACTGAAACCATTTCCCTGATACTGTTGTTTTCAAATTCCTGAACACTAAATTTTCCTAATTATCTGATGTTTCTTTACTGTAAATCATCCCCCACATTTGTGTTGATCCACATTGTTGAGGTATATCATTTCGAATTTAGCTTTTTGTTTGGGAATGGCCTTTTTGGCCATTAGGTTGATTCAAAATGAAAACTGTCAACAGTTGATTTCAAATGTTTTCCTAAATTGTATTAAGATGAAAATCTGAGAATTGTGTAAGACTAAACTGAATGCAAATAGTGTTTGAACTGAAAATATAGATTTTAGCTTTATGAATAAAGACCTGAGAATGTTAGGATGTATTTGACTGAAACTTGGAATTAGTTTTTATGGATGAAATCTGAGCTTTAAATAGGTGTGTTTTGATGTGCAGTGTTGTTCTTCTAAAACCTGGGAATAGGTTTCAATATTAGGTAATGTGGTTTGGGTTGTGACTGAGCATGAGTACCATGATTTTGGGTTAAGTTTGATAACAAAATCTGAGAATTTCTGCTGTGGTCATAAACCTGAGATTAACACCCATCCACACACAAGCAAAACTGAATCTAAGACACCATGTCACACACATACACCTATCTACACACTGGAAGCTGAAATCTGTGGAATGACACTCATGTACACACATATGGCACACTCAAACAAATCTGAGAATTTGTACACAAGGATCCCTACCTATACACATATATGTTAATACACTTTTGCACTCCACTGAGAATCACTGAGATTGACACACACACACCACCTAAACTAAGAACAGTGTTGACACTCAAACACACACTCACTCATCCCATGCCATTGTTTCTTTTGTTCCAGATTTCAATTTCCTTTTTCCTGCTAATGCATGGTTCACAAATCACAAATCTGAGAATTGATACATGGCCACACACACACACACAACAGCAGTCACCTACACAGCCCTCTTGTATGCCTCACACATCACTCACTCTACACACATTCACATACACATCTAATTCCTATTTTCCTGTCATGTTTCAGTCCACTTTTCACCCCCTCACACAATTACCTCACTATCATATTACACCTAACACTCTCACAAATCCTATGACACCCACACATACACATTATCACACACACATGAGACTTTATGCATATGTATACATATTTCTATGTTTAGCTTAATGTTGTATGGGTTATACATTAGCCTAGGGTTATATAGGATATATATAATGTAAATGTGTAGTGTAGTGAATATGCATATATTGTGTATGTACTAAGCTAGGCTTGATTAGACTAAGGTAGACTAGTTTGGCCTAATTTAGACTTGGTTGACCTAGTTGACTTCTAGGGTTGACCAGAGTTGACCAAGAGTTGACTTTGGCATAGATTGATCTAGAATCATGTAGAATGCATAGTAGGAATTTATTATACCATTTTGGACTTGTTGTGACTTGTGCTGTTCTGATTAGGAGCCAGACACCACTCCTCGGACAGTACTTTCATATTGGACACTCAGATACCAGGCGAGTACATTCTCTGATCATTTTATATCCTGCTTAAAATTATTTCCTGCATTAAATTACTTTACTTGTTACTGTCACGTTGGTCACACGGATTGGCACTATATAGATCCCTTCTTGAGATGTTATCCTTAGGGAGCATCGGGTACTACATGTTCTGTGCATTTCACTTAAATGGCGTATCACTATGCTTCATTGGTTCACTGATTACTTGTGACATATACTCTTATGATCACAGAGTCTTCCTTGAATCCTTATCCCATACATTGGGTTTCCTAGAATCCCTATTTATGGGACTTCCATGTACCACCCTTCGGGGGCCTTGCATGGAATCATAACATAACCTGGTTGGATCCTTGTGTATTGATTGGGGGTACGGGGGAGTAGAAGTGGACATGTGAATAATACACCAGTAGTGTAGCATCATAATCATTCCATAGTGTAGCATCAGAATCATCCCATGCCATTTACATGTTCATGTTGTACTCTGACTCACTAGCCACATGTTAGTTCTTTATTTATAGTAGATATTTCTATTACAGCTTTCTCTCTCTGTTTACATATTGTACTTCTTTCAGTACTTGTATCTTACTTTACTACATGATTATATTTTCTAACCTGCTATGAACTGTTGACATGTACTGTGCTCGCTCATGTCCTGACTGGACCTGTTAAAATATTACAGAGGATGAGGAGAAGGCATGTCTGGACACTTTCTACGGGGCAGCCTTAGATGACACCTGCGAGCTGGACCCTCAGAGGACCCAGCTCTAGCTGAGGACATCACCCCGATTACCTAGACTAGTCTAGTTAGGCTTATCTTTTATGTAGTCTTGAGGCATGTTTTAGCTAGACTTTATTCTGTTCTGAGTTGTATATATTCTTTCATTCTGTATCTGAGACCATGTACCTCTGGATATTTGCTGGGATTATCTTAGACTACTTTATCATCTATTTGTTTCCTTGAGTTCTATTTCATATCGTGCTATCTCTTCCTTAGTTATGATTGAGTTTATTACTGCTATGTCACCCCCATTCGGGGAGTATAAAACTGTTTAGAGATATATTGCTAGATGTATGTTGACCTAGGACAGCGGTCTACCACCGATACTGCGGCGTAGGCTGGACGTACCTATGTCTCGTGCCCTTACTCTAGGGTGCGGGTCGTGACAAAAGTGTACCCCTATTTGGTCGAAGCCTATAAATTCTAATAACAGGAAATAGGGTATCAGAATTAGGTAATGAGATGGGATATAAGGAGTTCTTCCGAGTTGTAACCTTGTATCAATATGAATTGGTATAAGAATATCTGAACATACATAAGAGAGTTGTTGCATTACTGATGTGGATATGGGCAGCAAAAATTGGGGGAATTCAATTTACCATATATGGGTCGAACCGATGACTAATTGGTATAGTAGTAACAGATAACCTGGTAATGCATGTCAGTATCAGAGTGTGTAATACACAAAGATACCAGTACATGGAAGGAGCGGTTAAATACTGATAACCCCACGAACAAAGTATCCAAATTTTCTTGATTGTTCAAATGTTGTATAGATGCAAGGGGGGCAGTGTACAGTACAATAGAGCCATAATTCTGAAACTAGGGCAACTATAGGACAAAAGAGGGAAAGAACAATTTGGAGTCACAGCAAAACATAAATGACAGTAGACCAAATTAGTATCAGGATTGGCACTTGTATCGGAGGGTATGCTTGATACCAGACTTGGTATTTAACATCGTGCTCGACTTTGTAACAGATTTGATATTTAACATCATATATGACTATAGTACCAGATGACACGTGGTGCCATACTTAACTCTGATACCAAGTTGTAGGCCTACTACATATTAGTATTAATGTCACATTCAACTCAGTGTCGATGTCGATACAACGACTCGACCAAGCACTAAAGACAGAGTTAGTAAGACTGGGTAATAAAACACCTGGCCTGTACTTGCTTGACAAAGCCTACTAAATAGGGATAATGGCACGGACCACCTTGCATGGGTATCTATGGCACATTTGAGATGGCTACCATGAAAGAGCAATTACATAGGTTTAGACATATGTAAACACATATAAATAGTTGGGACTGACCCATGGGTATCTTTATTTAGGAATTAACATACCAGTGTGTGTTGTGTGGGATTGAGAGTTCATAGGAATACCTATGTATAATTCTCTTGACAGAATACAGAACAGTTACAACATGTAATTGTATGTACAAACTTGTAAAGTCATTGCCACAGGTGTGGCTCGGGCTGGACTCGACGGAGGCGGGCATCGAAAGACTTGGGTTGGCCGGAGTTGGCCGGGCGCCGCCTTCTGTGCCTGGCCAGACTCCGCCCGCCTCTGTCCCGGGGTCGCTCGACCTCCTGCGCACCGTTTCCCGTGCCCGCCTTCCCCGCGACTCCGGCGCACTGTTCCGTCGACCAGCACTCCCCGATGTGCCCCGAGTTTCTGCCAGCCCCTGTTCTAGACCCTCGAGCTCCAATCCGCGCATTCCAGTGCTGCCCCTGGGCCGTGCTGTCCTGATCTGACTTTTCGGGACTCGCTGACCCGTGGCCGCTCTCCCAGCGCTGACCCACGGTGTTTCCCGCCCCGATGTCCCGCGTGCTCTCTTGGTGTTTTTGTTTTTCCGGTCGCTGCCGCGTGGATTATTCTTTCTTAAATTACATCTGAGAGCTCTAGTCGAGCAATTGAGGTATAACTTCGTGTCCCCATGTCCCTCTCGTAGGTAGTCTGTGATGACGCAGTCCCGATCCCGTTTCGGGAATCGGTATTTTTATCGTTGCTTTTGGGTGATATGTAGAGTATCGGTTACGTCGCGGCGTATTTTCTATTTTGGTTATATTTGTGTTGTGGTTGATTTGGGTTGGATATTCATTTTGAGTTGGAAATGTGTGATCCCTGGTTTGGGATATTTAAATTGTGTTGTGGTTGGCATCCTCCCAGGATTGGGTTGTCCCAATTACAGAGGAGATGTTGCCCAAATTTTCAGAAAATATTTTAAAAGGGATTTTCTTATAAAAATTAGCAATTTGAATAAAACCTATTTTTCAAAGAAAACCGGTCTTTGCAAAATGATTTATAGATGGGATTTTGTTGGTTTTTATGGATTTTGTATCACCAGTTAGGCGACGACCATATCGATTGAATGAGCCTCGGCAAAACGCAAACGATACAGGGTCACCTGTACGTTGAGGCGTTAGCCAGCAACATGAGATTGCACGACCAAGTCTGAGACTCTTTAATTTTAATTTAACTAAAATTTATTTTTAGAACTAGTACTGCTTTTTGTATTTATGGTGCAGGGCCTCAGCCTACTGTTTGGACCGTTCGTGGCACTCAGAGCTCCCTTGGGAATTAATTAATTTATGTAAATAATTTGTAAAGGGCATAAGCCCAGTTTTCCTTTATCTCTGTGACCCTGTATTGTGTAGCGTAGCTTTTTCTTATTTTTTTTGGAAATGTTGATTTCGTCGTTAAAATGCGTAGAATTTAAAATGGATATTATTTTATAAAGAAAATCAATAAGTTTCTCATAATAAATAACCTGGTAATTCAGCAATTCACATGTTTTCTTATTTAAAAAAAAGAGCCTAGTTTTATATATATATATATAGATATATATATATATATATATATATATATATATAAAGCCTAGTTTTATATATATATATATATATATATATATATATATATATATATATAAAACTAGGCTTTAATATATATATATATATATATATATATATATATATATATATATATATATTTAAAATACAAAGTTTTTGCCAAATTAACCGGTAATTGCTATTTTTCCCAATTAATCAGTAACCGACTTATTCGATTAAATGACAACGAACGTAGATTGCGACGTTAGAAAATTTTCGGTAGATTAATTAATAACTTAAAATCTGACTAGGGTCTACTTCTAGAGATTGTAACTAGCACACCTAGAATGGTTTCATTATGGTTCTAAGTCAAGGTTCTCAACTGTAGGATCTCGGAGACGTACTTGACTTCCTCCTCGGTATCGACATTCCCGATCCAGTCAATCAACAGAGGCAAGTTACGGTTATGTTTTCTTGTATTTATTTAGTAATTGTCAAGCTGCATATTTAAACCACATTGCTACACGGAACCCTCTCCTAGGTTCAAATATTGATTGATATTGATTGTGGGAATTGGAGGAATAGTGTAACGTTTATGGCCAATATCCCTCATATTGCATATTGTGCTAGCTTACCCCTCTTACACACGGGGATAAGTCGTATTGCGTCGCTAGGATGCTATTGTACAACCCAAGCCGGTCATAGACGATTACACATTCAAATCACATTGTTTTAAATTGTTAAATTGCTGGAAAATATTGTTTTAACTGTTTAGCCTGCACTTTTCCATATTACTTGAAATGTGAGATACATATTCGTACTTGCTCCCTCCTGACTGGAGACCCACATTTTTTAGGTGAGATTGAGGATGCTGAGCTATTGTACAATAGCTATTATGATCTGGTTTTGTACCTTGTGGTGTTGCCAGAGTCCCCCTTGGAGGACGCAGAACCTGAGACCGATGAGCCGACCGCCTAGCTAGTTGTTTTCCATTTTCTAGTTTTATTGTATTGAAGTTTATCAATTTGAATTCAGCACTTATTTCAGTTCCTTTTTCCAGTTGTACTTTTCAATTGTTGAATAAAAAGTTTTAAAACTTTTGTATATTCAAGTTGTGACAAAATGTATAATGTTGTTATGAATACCTGCATATAGAACAGCTTACTGCCGCCGTCTCACAACGGTGCAAGCTGGACATGATCCGGTTCGACCCAATAATTTGGGATCGGGTCGTGACCAGTATATGCATAATAGCATAGGTATCAGGAAACCTATGTGGGATATATACGAAACCTGTGTACATGCGAGAATAGAGACAAATGTGCTGATACAAGCAACAAGAGGATATCTGGGTATCATAGAGGGGATATAACTGTTAGGTCAATAGATTTGGTTGTGGGTATGGGGTCAAGAAGGGTATGGTGTACATGTAGACAAAGATTTTCTGGACAGATTAACTAAGGTAGTAGTATGTTAACTATATGAATATATATTTTAGGAGGCAGCCTATTTTTAGACCTGTATGTGTATCATTGACATGAGTATATGTATTATAGGGTTGGGGAACAACAGGTAGGGAGTGCATGTATCAGAGAACAGGAAGTAGTCAAGGGGTTTGGTTATAAGAATGGACTGAGTGTAGGAACTTCTTTACAATAGGTAACTGTAAATTGGGGGCATGTGAAGGATTACTTGTGTCACTTATTGTATTAGAAGGGGGACCCAACTGTACCTATAAAAAAGTATCCTATAAGGGGCAACTATAAAGGTTGATGAGAGTAATAAAATAAGGGTACCAAACTTGTATTGGTAAATAGTATACGGGTTTACCTAAAGGGGTCTCAATAAGAAACTTAGAAAACCTAATAACAAATATAGGTTGGTGGTTAATTTCCTTATTACATCTATTAATCCAAGGAATGCTAACGACAGGTACTTTGACTTTGACTCAATACTTGGCCAGTATCTGCAGTTCAGGACCAAGGCAAGTATACCTTGCATTTCTTTACAGCTTTATTTACATGTACTGTCTTTCATTCCAGTTTCTTTCATTTATTGTTGACATGTGCTTTTCATATCATGCTCATTTTACCTCATTGATATATAGCCCTTGTTCACAGTTAGCCTTATGGTTTATTGGACGTGTTCGCACTTGTACTTGATTGTGTCGTATCATAGGACGATAAGTCATAAACCGAACTATTTTACCTTCTTGTCTTGATTCTTGAAGCTAACCTGCGAGTCCACACTAGGGGCGAGGGTTAGTAGTTATTGGTCCACACCAGGGGCGAGGGTGATTCTTGAAGCTAACCTGCGAGTCCACACTAGGGGCGAGGGTTAGTAGTTGATCAAACCTACGAGTCCACACTAGGGCGAGGGTTTGAGTATTCGATTTGGTTATCCGTTGACATCTTGACATGAGTTCTCTCATCTTCGTCCAGCAGTTCATTTATGCGTAGTCAGTTCACTGGTTCGTGTACTTTTATTTCATTAGTTCTGTTTTTATTCTGAATTTTTCCATGCATGATAAACTGTTAGAAAAGTTTATTTTTATGTATCTGCTAGTCCTCTGAGGACCTGATGATCTCTTCAGGTTTAGCCAAGTTTGAGCCAGGAGCAGACGAGAAGTTGTGAGCTAGCATCAGACACGGTGCCTTTGCAGTTGAAGTTGTTATTTTTTACAGTTTAGACTCAGTTAGTTATTTCATGTCTTTATTTACATGAAATAACTAACTGAGTCTAAACTGTTAGCCTTATGGTTTATTTACATGTACTAACTGAGTCCTAACTGAGTTATTTCATGTCTTTATTTGCATTTCTTTACAGCTTTATTTATATGTACTGTCTTTCATTATCCAGTTTTTTCATTTATTGTTGACATGTGCTTTCATATCATGCTCATTTTTACCTCATTGATATATATAGCCCTTGTTCACAGTTAGCCTTATGGTTTATTGGACGTGTTCGTACTTGTACTTGATTGTGTCGTGTCATAGGACGAGTAAGTCATAAACCGACTATTTTACCTTCTTGTCTTGATTCTTGAAGCTAACCTGCGAGTCCACACTAGGGGCGAGGGTTAGTAGTTATTGGTCCACACCAGGGGCGAGGGTGATTCTTGAAGCTAACCTGCGAGTCCACACTAGGGGCGAGGGTTAGTAGTTGATCAAACCTACGAGTCCACACTAGGGCGAGGGTTTAGTATTCGATTTAGTTATCCGTTGACATCTTGACATGAGTTCTCTCATCTTCGTCCAGCAGTTCATTTATGCGTAGTCAGTTCACTGGTTCGTGTACCTTTATTTCATTAGTTCTGTTTTTATTCTGGATTTTCTCCATGCATGATAAACTGTTAGAAAAGTTTATTTTTATGTATCTTGCTAGTCCTCTGAGGACCTGATCTCTTCAGGTTAGCCAAGTTTGAGCCAGGAGCAGACCAGTTGTGAGCTAGCATCAGACACGGTGCCTTTGCAGTTGAAGTTGTTATTTTTTACAGTTTAGACTCAGTTAGTTATTTCATGTCTTTATTGTATTTTCGTCTATTGGTAGTAGATTTGTGTCCACCGGACGTGACTTGGATTTGGAAACATTCAGCTTATACTCTCTATTATTCAGTTCATCGATATTCATTGATGTTAGTTGATTCTTCATTATTCTGTGGATGAGATATAGATTGCCATGTGGTTCTAGATTCAGTGACTTATGAGTTATAGACAGCATTCTACCGTCGACACTGCGACGTAGGCTGGGCTTGGACACGCTTCGTATCCGAAAAGCGGATGCAGGTCGTGACATAATCGGATCATATTCCAATGCCATAGGTCTCACAAGTCTGTCAATCTGCATTATCTCGATTTCTCACAAAAACCAGGAAACACTTATAGTTGAATAAGCCATTAATCTATAAAAAAAATTCTATGAGTATCTCACTAGATACGCTCGTGCAATACTCGATGCACACTAATTGAGAAAACCTATTAACCATGCCAAGTCAACATCCATAATATAGACAAGCCATGGTATCAATGATCGAGATCTCGCACTACGAGGATTATGATATACCATCGGTATACACGAATTCACGTATTACACAATAACTCAAGATACCTAAAATATAAAATATGAGGAAAAGTACAAACACACATACATATCCATATAAACATACAGATATAGAAAGATGGGTGTTACATTTCTACTATGTCCTTCCTCGAGACATGGTCTTTGCTTCTGATTCACAACAATGGTCCATCCCCTATCATGGGGACAAACGACCGTCCAATCCCCTTCAACCGATTCCCCTCTAAAAATATCATGGGTAATGTTTATATCACCCTTCTTCTCCAAATCGCTTTGATTCCACAAGGCACTCATCTAGGGTTTTATTTTTTTAATTGGTTCCCACCAGATTTGAATTACATCCGCTATACTCGGGACTTATGTCTCTTAACTTAGCCACTTGGGCTATAACTCTTTATATATATATATATATATATATATGTGTGTGTGTGTGTGTGCGCGCGCGCGCGCGATTCGAAAGAGAAGATAACATATTGAGGTATTTATGTAATTTAGCTTAATTCACGTATATTTTGGTCCATTCAAAAGTCGACAACCAGTCTTGTGTCGAGTTAGAAAATGACTATCAATTTTCTTTGTCATATGTCTGTATGTGGAAGCCAACAACTGACTTTTGTCCTCTTAGCTTTGTCGCTAAATTAAGAAGATCCACTTAGATGCCGCTCTATCTTCTCTGTTATCTTCCCAAATGTCTCGGTGTTCTCAACCTTTCTCGTCAGGGAAGGCTCATTTGTAAGTCAGTCGATCGAGAAGGTTTCTACAATCTTGATATGCAATGGTAAAAGAATAAGATATTCCCACCCAAAAGTGGACTTCGATTGCATAATTCTTTCTAGAAAAGTTGTTAGTAAAAATGCTTACAATCATGTTGCTCATTAATGTTCTTTTTATTTGGAGATGTAGGAGCATGACATGACAACAAATGTTGAAAAAGTGAGCAAACTGCTTAGGTAATATTTACCTTCCTCGTTAGGAAATGTTTATTTGTAAGTCATCCAATTAAGAATGTTTCATGCAATGGTAAAACAACAAGATATTCTCTTTCTGTTCGAGAAGTAAGGTTTCAATTGCATAATTATCTCTAGAAAAATTGTTAATAAAAATGCTTGAAATCATGTTGCTCAAGTATGTCAATTTTCTTTTGAGATATGGAAGCATGACATGACAACAAATGTTGAAAGTGAATAAACCACTTATGTAATATTAAGGCTTAAACAAGATACTTATTTCTGGGAATGCTTTCTTACCTTCTATCTAGTTATGGTAACCACATATAATAAAAGAAGGCAAATGTTAAATGCCATCCCCTTTTTACTAAGGGCAATCCTCCAACTAAGGGCAACCATGCCTCTGTATTTTTTACTAAGAGCAACCTAACGTTTACAAGTTTACTAAGGGCACCATGGCTGGTCTCTCTCTTCCTCTCCTCGAGCTCCTCCTCGAACTCCTCCGCCTCATCCTCCGCCTCCTCGAGCCCCTCCTCGAACTCCTTCGCCTCCTCCTCCTCCTCCCGCAGCCCCCTCCGCGCGCATCAACCTCCTCCTCCTCCTCCTCCTCCTCCTCCTCCTCCCGTAGCCCCCTCCGCAGCACCCTCCGCCAACGCCGCCCCTCCCGCAGCCCCCTCCGCAGCACCCTCCTCCTCCTCCTCATCCTCCTGCAGCCCCCTCCGCAGCACCCTCCGCCTCCCACTACCTTCCGCAGCAACCTACAGTGACTGCAGGGCTTGCCTGAAGTCTTGTCTTTACTTTGGACTGTAGGCAAGCCCTGCAGTCACTATAAGTTGAAAATTTTAAAAAAAATCTAGGACTGCAGGCAAGCACTGCAGTCCTGTGTTCACTTTGGACTACAGGCAAGCCCTGCAGTCCTCGATTGACAGAAGCGGGGTGGCCCTTAGTGTTTTCAAAATGACGAACTTGTAATTTTTTTAAAATTTTAAGTTGGTGGCCCTTAGTAGAAAGGGGATGGCCTTTAACATTTGCCTAAAAGAAAACCTATCTAAAGCCAAGTTATAATTATCTAAAATTAGATTAATTTGTTAAATATCCAATAAAAAAGAAAAAGAAAAAGGAAGGAAAGAAAAAACAAACATTTTACAACATTACTACATTGGGCAAAGTAGACCAACCTAATCCAAATCTACCAAACTCCCGTCCCCTCACTCAGCTGACTCCTCCAGTCACTACTCACAAAACTTCCCCTTTGCTTCAGTTGAGCGCCCACACCCACCCCTAAATTCCCAAAACTACCCCACACTCCCCACCAATCCCTCCACGCCGCACCCGCAATTTCCCCAAACGATCAGGGGCATAACCGGAAATCGAACAGGACTTCATTCCAGATCCCAAATATTGTACGTCGTCGTCATCATCACCAAGACAAAAAAACTTAAAAACTTTTTTTTTTTGCTTCCTCGGGCTCCAGGTACGCTCTCTCTCTCTCTCTCCCTCTCTAGGGTTTTAAGATTTGTCGATTCTTCCGATTTCGAATTCCAAAATCCTAATTAGTTCTTCCTAATTGAACTTCACCGGTTGTCGGAACCCTAGATTTCATCGGCGGTGGGAAATTTCGAAAATTTGAATTTTGTGCGTTTGTTTTGTTTTTTGGGAAATTTTGGCGAACGACGTTTTAAACCCTAGCTCTGGTGGAGAGATTTCGGTCCAATTTGGAAACTTTTGACTTGCTTTCCCAGTTGGTTTTTTGTTTTTGGGTACGTGAACTAGTGTTTTTTTGTGGGGTTTGCTCCCTTTGTGCTAAAGTTGGTTTCTTTTTGTGGATTTCAGTTGGTTCCTTCTGTGTTCTGGTCAGGAAGTTGGTCATATCGGGGGCGATTCCATTTTTTTTAGTGAAGATTTGATCTTTTGCTCTGCGTGCGTAAGGATGAATCGCATTTGGGTTGTAGAGATCACGCGGGGATTGGTGGGGAGCTTGTAATTTAATACTTATAGGACCTAGTTCGAGTTAGTTTTGGAGCTTGCTTGATTGCTCCGACACTGATAGAGGAACTTCCGATATCCGGGCCTTACTTGCTCGTCGAATCGTGGTGGGAAATTTCGGAAAAAATGAATTTTATTGTTTTCTTTTGCTTTTTTGGAATTTTTGGCGCCACTTTTTTGGAATTTTTGGCGCCCGGTGGCTTAAACCCTAGCTCCGGTGGAGATTTTATGGTTGAATTTTGAAAGGTTTTTGAATTGCTTGCCTAGTTAGTTTTGGATTGGTGAACTAGGATATTTTTTTTCTGGGGTTTGGTTGGTTTAGCCAAAGTTGATTCCTTTTTGTGGATTTCAGTTAGGAAGTTGGTTAGATCATGCCGGTGGTTCATGGTTGGGTTTTGTAGTAAAGATTTGATCTTTTGCTCTGCATCATACTGATGAATCACATTTGGTTTGTAGAGATGACGACGAGGATTGGTGCGGAGCTTGTAATTTGATATTTATAGAATCAGTTATTGTGAGCGATTAGTACCCATTGAGTTCAACCCGGTTTTGTTTTGGAGCTCACTTGATCACTTAGAAGTGGATAAAGGAACTTTTGACTTCAAGTTGATGGTCTACTTGAAGATATCTTTATCATACAGTACTTCAAGCTAATCATCAATGATTGATGGTCGGAGATTATTACTCAGACAGTGACTTGCGCTGTTAAGGAGTGCCCTGCTCGTAGCAGTGTGGATGTTGGAGAAAGTATGCCGGTAACATTGCGGAGAATGCAGAGGTATTCTTCTGCTGGTCATGGTGGCGGAGTCAGTAACAATACAGTTGGCGGCCCATCTTCAAGCGAAAATGCAAGAGTAGACTCTTTTTTGAATTCAAATTATTCTTCAAATCCGAGGTGACTGCTGCTCTATACATCTTTCTAAACTTATATGTTCATTATTTTTTCTTCTGCCAGTTAGGCTTATTACAAGTATATTCTTTATAGAAGTTTTGGGTTCAAGATTGTTGAAAAATTATGCTTAACAAATATGCTCTCTCTCATGACAAGTGAAAAAAGAGCCTAGTGACACGGATTTAGTGTTTTTGTCTATACTTCGACCCGTGTGGCACACAAGCTTCCTAATCGAAGACCCGTGCCAGCTTTTCCCAAAGACTTAGCTAGATCGCTAAGGCGAATAATGAGGACAATGTGGAGCAAAATAGAGAGATTGGAAGATTGAAACTTCACTATACTAGAGAGAGAGAGTACAACTTTTGGGTGGTGAGGAACAAATGAGCTTCTCACTTATTTATAATGTCTCAAAGGGTCTACATGAAGCTTCTAGAAACAAAATATTCCAGAAATTATTCTAATTTATAGGACCTAGATATTTTCTAAGAAAGACTAAAACATCTAGAAGGCTATGAAAACTCCATGAATCTTCAAGAAGACTCCACCAAATTCCACCATCTTCTAGAGAATTCCGAGAGCATCCAGCATAACCTTGGTCCGTGAGAGGTTATGCAAATATGTTTTGATGGAGCGCAAAATCTTGTGCGTAACACTAGACCTGCTTGTGCTCTATCGTGATCCTATCACCATCACCTTATCTTTTATTTGACCTGGAGACGGCGGTAGTATGTGATCTATCAGCTGCTTTTTATTTTGGGATTAAGAGTTGCGTCTGGTGGAAGAAGGGGGGATGGGTGGGGGGGGGGGGGGGGGGGGTGGTGGTGGTGGGGGAGCTATGAATGTTTAAGCTAATTCTATAAGGATCTTTACTAATCATGATATATGTATGGGGAGACTTGATTAGGGCCATTAGGCACTTGTGACCTTTTCTCTTTTCTTATGATAAAAGGGGAGGGTGGTTGTTTCTTCATGGTAGGAACTCACACATTAAGGGCGTGCTTGGTTGTCCAAACATAAAACCACTGCAAGCAATTTTGTGGTAGTTGAGTCCTTCCGGTGTTTGGATTGCTGCAACTAAATCCAAGTACCGTAACAAAGTTGCAAGCTTCCTCCAAACTTTCACAATATTGCAATATCGGTTGCAGTTAAAATGCAATACTACTTGCAACAACATCTGCTAATAAATGCATCTGGCAGACCATCATGTTGCAATAATTGTTGCATCTTTTACCTTTTCTTGTTATAGAAAGACCAACCAAACAACTTCACTATTTACAACAACAAAATAATCATATAATTATAGGCATTCCAATTATAGTCATTGAGAACTGGGTTTGCAAATACAATACTTCACTTGCCACCAACCAAAGACTTGAGCAGTTGAGATATGTAACACCACTTACAACCACACGATGCAGGTTAATTATGTTAATTCCTTTTACAACCAAGAAAACAATCCCCCCCCCCCCCCCCCCCCCCCCCCCCTCCTAAATGGTGCATACGACCATATAAAATATTTTTTGACAGTCAAATTCATGACCTTTCTACTGTTAATAAATTGATGTCCGACAAAAGAATTATAGAGTGTTGATGCCACCTTAAAATATTAGCTTGTCCATTGTTGATAACATATAATCTGATAAAAATAAGAGAACTGGAGATCTTGTCATAAAGGTCTGGATTGTGTATATGTATACGAAGGATGGAGTGCGAGTCTATAATCATTGGTTGAGCCTTACTAATTCCAAGTTTCGGTCGTTCTCTAGTTAGAAGTGTTGGTGGAAATCCCCCTGTTGAGAACTTCCGTACGATCGCATCCTTAAAGTTTACCTATCCCCAACCTTTTGTCCCCAAATCCTTTCCGGTATATGAATCGAGTGCTTATGAAGAAGGATTGTTTCGATTAAACATTAGCTGCAAAGTAACAAATGAAAGGTAGAGGGGAGAAATAATAGGGTAGGAATGTATGCTTCGGAAGGTTGCTCAAAGCCTTATATAATTTCACAAGTCTCATCGCACGCCCACCTGATGTTTAAACATTATACACCTTGAATCATATTATAAACATGAAAGAAATCAATACAAACATGACACTAAGATATCAACTTTTAATTTCCTTACGGATCTTGCCATATTTAAGACATTGACTTAGGTTGTTTAAGCAATTTAGATAGTTGCAGCTCTAGATCTGTTGTGGATTTCCATAATTACTATCTGGGCTACTTTGCACTTAAACTCCTTGAACTTTCCCTTAAGTTGATACCATGAACTTTAGTTTTTCACTTAAATACCCATATGTCAAAACTATCATTCTTTTGAAAGTTCAAGCTAATGACAAGCTGAAAAGACCATAATGCCCCCTTGTAATTATAATTCTTAAAAAATTGATTATTCATTTCAAAATTTAACTATATTTTTTCTAAATTGTTCTAATTCTAACCCTAATCCTAACCTAAAACTAATTCTTAAAAATCATCTCCTTCTCCCCCATCCCCCAACCCAAACCCCAAAGGACTTCTAAGTCTCTGAGAAATCATTTCAAAAACAAAAGGAAAAAGGAAAAATGAAGATTATCTCCTCCTTCCCTTCCCCTTAATCCACAATCCTAATCACTCCATCCCTACCCTATCCCTGTTGGTATCCTCCTCCCCCTTGCCGCTTACGCCTCTTCCCCATTGCACATAACCGTTGCCCGTTAGCTGCAATTGTTTCTGCAGCAGGCCCTCACGGTTGCGTATGTGATTGCCATTGCAGGCAATGACGACACATGAGGGGCGAGCTCCAGAGGTGGCGGTGGCGACAAAGGTGACAAGGGGGACAACAACTGGGAGTAGGTGATTGGGTTGGATTAGGGGGATGGAAGAAGGACATGATTTTCTTTTTCTTATTAAATGATTTTAGGGGTTACAAGTAAATTTTCTTTTGTTTAGTGGCAAGAAAGTCCCAAATGGTCACATGCTTTGCGTAACCATTAAGTTAGATGATATGCTACCGGAAGGTCTTAACTTGCAAGAACTTAAAAAGTTCATGGTGTCAACTTGCTCCAAAAATTCATGGTATCAACTTGTCAAAACATGAATGATCATGGTATTTAAGTGCGACTTAGCCTACTATTTGTTTGTACTTGGAACAAATTTCAATCTTATATTGGAATACATATCTTTCTCTCCTTTATCTACCTTCTCTTCCTTTTTCCCTTTAACTTCATATATTTTTTTCCTCCTTGTTCCCATGCATTTTGCTTTCATACTTGAGTGATCCTTAATCCAGTTTTGACCTATTTCAAAGTACCAAAGAAACTATTTTAGCATCACCATTACAGTAAGTGTGTGTATGCCTCGTGGTGGCTATTTAATGAAATTGGAAGTTGGATTATGATTGATTTGAAGTTTTGGCTGTCTCAGGCTTTTCTTGGCAACCGGTGACTATCATGGAAACTAGAAAACTAGTGCAAACTCATCCTAATTTCTATTCAATGTTTGTTTTGTTCTTGGAAAACAATTTTAGAAATTTTCTGCCATCAACATAAGTGGGAACTAGGGCCTCGTTTGGTTCGCGGAATCTCTCGGTTGGGAAGGGAAAGTGATTACTTTCCTATGTTTGGGTGTCCAAGGAATTGAGGAGGAAAGGAAAGTGATTCCCAATGGAAGGGAAATTAGGGGGGAAAGTGATTCCATCCATCCAAGGAAGTATTCACTTTCCTTTCCAAATTCCTTGGCATTGCCAAACATCGGAAAGGAAAATCAATAGGAATTAAAGTTTCCCAAAGGAAAGGAAATGACAAGGAATTGATTTCCTTTCCCTTCCATTCCGCGAACCAAACGAGGCCTAGGGGTACATTTTGTTTCCATCCCTATTGGTGAGGAAACTTAGAGAAATTAGAGGGGACAACATTTAATATTATGTTTTATTTAAAACGTAACCCAAGCTAATTAATGCAATCCATATATACTATCTTAATAGTGACATGGCATAATCTACTTATTCTAGTTTGTAGCAAACAAACAACTTCTTTAGTTTGGGAACCTACTTTCTCTAGTCTCTAGAAGCTCAAAAGACTCTCTAACTTTCAAATATTTTTCAGTTGTTAGGTGGGGTTGTGCAATTTTTGGTTCCTTACCTTTTTTCTTTCTAAAATGTTCTCGAGGTATTGGTTTAGGCTGATATCTTGGGCTGGTATAGTCGGTCATTACCAAAGTTGGAACAAAATGTTTGTAACACGAATTATATATTTCACTAAATCGTCATGAAGTTTTGGCTGGGGAAATTTAATCCGTATTGGTCTAGTGGTCTTTGTTGTACATGTTCAAACCATCTCAAATGATTTCTCTCATCTTATCCTCGTTTGACTCCACGTGCAACTTTATGCAGCTGCACATATTTCTTATTCTCTCTCTTAATGTATTTCATCTTCAATCTCAACATTTTCATAATGGATACACTCATCTTTTAAACATGTTTCTTAACTTGATCCATACTTGGTCTACATTAAATGTATAAGCTAATGATGGTGGTGGTGGGTAGCTTTGAAGGTGACAGTGGTTGGTAATGCAGTTAAATGACATATTGGCGTTGGTGATTTGCTGGAGGTGATGGTGGCTGCTGGAGGTGAAATTGATGGTGAAAAGTAGCATACGATGAAATGGTCAATTAAGTAGTTTATCTCTTTTTTTGGATAAATAATTGTTATTAACTGCCAGAAGGTGCACTAGTCAAATGTATAAGCCGGGGTCACATGACATCAAATTACCCTTGCATTTAATATTTTAATGACCCAAGCATTTACATAATGAGCAATTGTGAAAGAAATGTAAGAAGGAAGACATTTCAAAGTCCTGTTTTGAAGTTGAAGGGAGGGGTGTTGCGGAAGTTACTGTGTTTTAAAGCATGCATTACATAAATGCAGTGGCTAAACCATTGATTAACAGAGTAGAATGAAAATTCTGATAAAAGGAGGGTACTAATACCTTGTTTTTTCCACTTTGTCTGAATGCTCTACTCTTCTAAAGTTCTACTCCATGGCCTATTTTGTATAACCATATTGGTGTGCTGGGGAATGGGGGTAGTGGAGATCTCTGTCTTTTTTACAGATTGGTATTTTAAGTGATCTTTTCACTAATATTTTGTCCCTAAAATTTTGGAAAGCGAGCAAAGATGTTGCAGCATTGTATTGTCTTCAAAACATCTGAGAATATACACTTCCAAGATGAAAAACTTGGCTTGTATTTATAGTGTCATTTGGCTTTATAGTGTAACTGAGAATTGTGCGACAAATACAATAACTCGAGAATTTGGTGGGTGGTGGTGGGTGTATGTTCATGAGTTATATGTAAAATATATGAGGGAAGTAGTTACATGGTGACAAGAGCATTCTGTTGGAATATGTTGCATGGATTTGACACAATATGTTTCAGACACGCGACACATATTCAACACCTATTTTGGTGTGTCCTAGTATATTTTGGAGAGCCCGTGGCGTCTGTCACGACACACGGCACAGACACGGCTTGAAGTTTGGAGTGTCCGTGCTTCTCAGGTTGGAACATGACTTAAACTCGTCTTTTAGTTTGATATGCAGTAGATCAACTTTTAAACAGGGCCAACTTGCATATGAAACTCTCTTTCCTTTTGGAACACTTGGCTACCACATGGATTACTTGGGTGCGGGTTGAGTAAAATTTCTAAATGGCCATGTAATTATGATTAACTAGCCATGCAATGTAATTAGTAGCTAGCTCTAAAGTCTAAACCTGGTTCATAATAGGTATGTTAGTTTTGGGGATTTTGTGGACAAACACATATAGCTTTTTTTTTCATAATTAAAGAGGAATGGCCTTTTATTTAACCAATGTATTTATTTGATTTCGGTTTTAATTAGTTCTTGGGTCATAATATATATATATATATATATATATATATATATATATATATATATATATATATATATATATATATATATATATATATGGAATTAATAAATATATATATCGAGGAAAAAAAATATGTCTGCTGCGGGCGATTTTGGCGATGGAGGCGCTGAACTAGGGTTTGGCCACGGGCCGCCTCCACGACCGCCGGACCCCCTGGCCGGCGGTAGGCGCGCCTCGACCATGACGAGCGCCCCCCCTCCCGGCGTTTGGGGGGGGGGCGGGAGCCAGAACGGGGGGGTCGGGCGGACCCCCTTTCGCGAGCGCGCGCGGCAGTACCCCCCCGGCGGCCGGAGGGGGGGCGGGAGCTGGGGGGGGTCGGGTGGACCCCCCTGTGGTGTCGACGACCCCCCCAGGCGGGGGGGGGGGGGTCGGGCTCTACGGGGAAGGGGTCGGACTATACGGGAAGGGGGCTGAGTGCCTTGGATCCGAACTTTGAATTCGGAGCGGGGTCCGGATCTCTGGGGAGTCAAACGGAGGGAGGTAGATGGACGACGGTTACGCGCCGTCGTGTGGCGAAGACCGGGGGGAAGACGGGTGGCGGACAGGGTCAGATTCGGGATCGCCATCCCAAAAATCGTCAGAACAGGACAGGGTCTCGGCCTAGCCGGGGCCCGGTGGTGTCTGCTGGGCGATCGATGGGTTGGCGGCCAAAGGTGACTGCGACGGCTGAGGGAAAGAGTAAGGTAGTGGATCTGGATGTTCAGGGACCTGGGACTTCCCGTCCGGTGATTGCCCAAAGGCCTATTGGGACGTCCCTACGGCCTGCTGGACGGTCCTGGGCCGAGATCTGCAAACCGGTGGGGCCGAATTCTCCCACTTCGATGGAGTACGTCCCGCCGCTCAAGGTTGGGAGGGGTTACCGGGCTGTGTTTCCTGCGGAGGAGATCCAACAGGTGACAGCTTACTGGGAGAATACCCTCGTTCTGTATGTCTTGGGCAACAAGCCTTTCTACGGGCAGATCCGGGGCTATGCATCGCGAGTCTGGAAGCCTAAGGGGAGTATGGAGTTCTATGCTCGTGAGAACAGCTTCTATTATGTGAAGTTCGGGCTGGCGGAGGATGTCGCTAAGATCCTCCAAGGCGGTCCCTGGACGTTCGACGGCCGACTGATCATTCTCAAGGAGTGGACTCCAGAGCTGCGATGCGAGAGGGAAGTTCTGAATGCCATCCCAGTATGGATCCGATTTTCCGAGTTCCCGGTTGGGTTTTGGAGCATTCCCCTGTTGATGCGACTTGCAAGTCTGGTGGGCACCCCGATCAAGGCAGATGAGGCTACTACCTTTCGGACGCGGTTGATGTACGCGAGAATTTTTGTGGAGATTCGGGCAGGGGGGAGCTACCGAAGATGGTGGAGTATGAGCTCCCTTCTGGGGAGGTGCTTACCCAGAAGGTGGAGTATGAATGGGTTCCGCCTACCTGTTCTCGCTGTTCCTGTTTCGGGCATCTGGCCAGTGCTTGCTTAGAGGCTGGCACTCCGGTGGAGTCTTGTATTCCTCCTAGTGAGGTCCCTGAAGCCCCATGTGATATGGATTTCAGAGATGATAGCGGAGTGGTGGTCGTGGAGGAGGAGGTTACTAATCAGGGGAGTGATGTCAGTTTGAGCCTCGTTGTATCTACCCAACTTGCTCCAACGGGTGGGGTGGTATCCACTGGCCAGGGGCCGAGTAGTATAGTTACCAGAAGCATGGTTGCGACAGAGACTGAGGCACGAGGGGAGGGCGGTTCGGCTGGAGGGCAGGTTTACTGTAGGAAGAGACGTGCGGTCGGCCTGCTGCGTGATGGCCCCTCCATGATGGAGGGACGTACCACAGACAGAGAGGAGGCGGTGTGTGTTGACAATCCTGCCTGGGCGTTGGTGTTATCTCAGGTCGTTCCCCAACAGACGATTACGACTGGTATGGATGAAGATCCTTTAGCGACGGATGCGGCACCTTCCCCAGGTGCCGGTCCGGGAGTTTCTCAGGGGGCCACACCTCTCATTAATTAATGGCCATTATCGCCTGGAATGTGAGGGGGGCGTGTTCGCTAGGGAGGTGGAGAGAGATATGTGGGGTGCTCCACAGAGAGAAGTGTGACATTTCTGTTATTTTAGAATCCAAGATCAAAGGGGAGAAGATCCTTACTCGGCGGACCCCTTCTCATTGGGCCCAGCTGCATTACCTGGCCCTTTGTGACATGGCCAAGATTTGGGTTCGCTGGAACTCGAAGAGTTGGGATGGTGACTTGATCTTGATGACGGAGCAGTTGATTGCCATCTCCTTCGTTAACAAGGGTGGCTTCCGGTTCTTACTGGGGGCGGTCTACGGCCACAATGACAGAAGGAGAAGGGAGTCACTTTGGAGCGACATCTCTCGTGTTTCCGATGTTGCTGAGTCGTGTCTCCCTCTGCTCTTGATCGGGGACTTCAACGCTCTTATGCATCATGGGGAGAAGCTGGGTGGTCGTCCGGTTCCAGATTCTATCCTTTATGACTTTCAGAGATGCCTCCTGCTTGCGGGGCTACGGGAACTGTCTCGCTCAGACTTCATCTGGACTTGGCACAACAAAGCAACTCACAACAGGGTTGCTTGTCAGCTTGATCGAGCTCTGGGCAACGGGGAGTGGTTCCGTCACTTCCCCAACTCTTCGGCTGAGGGTCTGGCAGCTGGGACGAGCGATCACTCCCCCATCAGGGTTGGCTTCTCTGCTCGATCTCTTGGGAAGTCCCGTCCGTTCAGGTATAACAACAGTTGGTATCTCTCGGAGGGCTACCTAGAGGCTGTCACAGAGGGGCTGTCTAGCGGTCAGGGAGGGACGGCTCAATTTCGATTGGTTCGTCGCCTCAAGGCCACGAAGAGAGCTCTCAGGAGTTGGGTGCAGGGGTTGCCCAAGTCCACACTAGAAGATAAGGAGGCTGAGTTGAGATCTTTGTAGCAGGATTTGCAAGCTGACATGCTTAATGGGGATCTGGCTGCTAGAGAGAAGGAGCTGATTGGAGAAGTCAACATTTTGAGGCTGCAGAAGGAAATTAGCTCGGCTCAGCGAGCCAAATGTTCCTGGCTGAAGGATGGAGACCGGTGTTCCAAGTTCTTTTGTGACGTTATCCGTACTAGACAGAATCGGAATCACATATCCCAGCTTCTTGCTGCGGATGGCACTCTGGTGGGGACGCCGGCTGAGATACAGGACGAGGCTGTCAGGTACTATTCTGATTTATATTTCCAGACTGACTACCTGTCCGTGTTTCCAGAGGTTGTTACGATGCGGTTGGTGACTCCATTTGGGAATAGCATCCTACTTGTCCCTGTCACATTGGAGGAGGTGGAATCTATTGTCAAGGTGGCGGACCCCAACAAGGTCCCTGGTCCAGATGGTTTCAGCAGTGGTTTCTTTAAGCGCCATTGGGATATTCTGAAGCTTCAGGTCGTGGAGGTGGTCCATGAGTTCTTCACTAAGGGAAAGCTTTTGAAGGAGCTGAATCACACTTTCCTGACCTTGGTGCCTAAGAAGGAGGGCGCGACAGCTTTGGCAGATTTCAGACCTATTGCTTGTTGTAATTATCTTTATAAGATAATTACACACCTTATGTGCCGGCGGATGGAGGGAATCATGCAGGACTTAGTGTCTCCAAACCAGGCTGCGTTCATCAAGGGGAGGTCGATTGCAGAGCATAGCCTCCTGGCACATGAGATGGTGAGGGGATTCAGCAGACCTGGTGGGGAGAAAGCTTGTGTTAAACTGGACCTGAGGAAGGCGTATGACATGGTCAATCGGGACTTCCTCTGCCATCTGATGTCTGCCATGGGATTCGCGGACCACTGGGTTGCGTTGATCAGGGAGTGCATCACGTCCCCTACTTTCTCAGTTCTCATCCAGGACGTTCCTTATGGGTACTTCCAGAGCAACCGTGGGCTTAGGCAAGGTGACCCATTGTCCCCTTACCTGTTCACGCTTGTGATGGAATACTTTACTTGTTTGATGGGCCTGGCAGTGCACCGTGGACGGCTGGTGCCTCTGTTTCGGAGGATGAACCCTCTAGTTACCCACCTTATATATGCTGATGATCTACTGGTCTTCATCCAGCCTTCGACGATGGGGTTGCAGACGCTCGCGGGTATTATGGAAGATTTGAAGTCCTTCTCGGGTCTCCAGCTGAACAGGGATAAGAGTCGGGTCTACTTCAGTTCCCGGTGTTCCCAGAAGGAGGAGCGGGCTGAGGTCCTGGGTATAGCGAGGAGTGATCTTCCGATGCGTTATTTAGGAGTGCCCCTCACAGTCAATTATGCGCGGGATCAGGACTGCCAGGGCCTGGTAGAGTATGTCCAGCGGAGAGTAGAAGGCTGGCAAGCCGCCGGTCTGTCTTTTGGCGGACGCATAGAGCTGATCAGATCTGTGATCTCGGCTGTGGCCCATTTTTGGCTACAGTCCATCCTCCTCCCGGTGGCCACTATTCGGCGAGTGGAGCGTCTATGTGCTGATTTCCTTTGGAGGGGGGGTATGCATGCGATCTCGTGGGAGCAGCTCTGCCGTCCCAGGAAGGAGGGAGGTGTGGGGCTCAGGCCGTTGCTGGAGATCAGGGAGGCCTCTGCGCTCAAGCTGGCCTGGAGATTCATTAGCGGGAGGTCTCTCTAGGCGGACTGGATGCACAGCAGATACGTGAAGCAGGGCAATTTTTGGACGTGTTCTCCTGATAACAACCATTCTGTCACGTTCAAGACTGTCCTGAGACACAGGGGTGTGCTCAAGTCTGCTATCCGGAGGGTCATGAAGGATGGGTCGGGTACAGACCTCTGGCGGGACCCTTGGATTGATCGGCGTTCGTTGCTAGACACCAGGGGATCCCCGACTCACACGGAGGACAGACGTGGTCTGAGGTGTAGTCGGATCTTACGAGATGGAGAGTGGAGGCCGAAATCTTATCGGTACACTGAGGAGCTGGGAGGGTTCATTATGTCTACAGTCATTGATCCGGCTTTGCCTGCGGATCGGTGGATTTGGGAGCCGACTGGAGCTTCATCGGGCTCGGGGGAGTTCCAGTTCCGTAGTTGCTACAATCTTATCCGGCACATTTTTCCTCTGAGTTCTGATTATGAGTTCGTCTGGTGTAAGGGTCTGGCCAGGAAGATGCAGTTGTGTGTTTACAAGCTTCTTCTGGGTCGCCTCTTGACGAGGGATCGCCTGAGTTCTTTTGGAGTGCCGGTGCCGGATCCCAAATGTGTGCTTTGCTGTTTGGAGCCTGAGTCTATTAAACATATCTTTTTCGAGTGCACTCTGGCATGACAGATATGGTCGGAGCAGAGTCGGGTATTGGGAGTGTACGTCTCTGGTAAATGCATTGGGGACATCATCCAGGTGATACGAGATAGTAGGGGTCGAGGTCAGGACTGGTTCCGCACAGCAAGAGTTCGTCTGGCGGCTTCGGTTTGGCATGTTTGGCGGGAGCGAAACCGCCGGATCTTTGAGGGACTAGTCACACCTCCGGTTGGCATTCTCCATAATATTGAGTTTGATGTGAATGCTATGGAGAATGGATGAGTGTTGAGTGGGAGTCCCACTCAGATTGTATGTTGTATGATTATGGCTTTCCTTTTGGAATAAAATTTACCTTTTTCCAAAAAAAATATATATATGGAATCAGATAAATTGTTTCTGGAATCGCTTCCATTGGGATTCGAACTCCTGACCACTCGGGCCGCATGCATCTCTCTTAACCACTAGGCTAGAGGTCATGGATAGATCGGTGCTCGTTATTGGACATCAGGGGGGCTCAGACTCACCAGGAGGACAGGCGGGGCCTGACGTGTAGTCGGATCATTCGCGATGGGGAGTGGCGGCCGGAGTCCTATCGTTTTACCATGGAGCTGGGAGAGATCATTAGCACTATTGACATTGATCCGGACTTGCCTGCAGATCGGTGGATTTGGGAGCCACCGGGCGTGTCCCCGGGTACTGGGGAGTTCCTTTTCTGGAGTTGCTACAATCTCATCCGGTGCGCTTTTTCTCAGAGTCCTGACTACGAGTTCGTATGGTGCAAGGGTCTGGCCAGGAAGATGCAGCTATGTATTTACAAGCTCCTACTGGGTCGCCTTCTTACTAGAGATCGGTTGAGTTCTTTTGGAGTGCCGGTACCAGATCCCAAGTTTGTGTTGTGCTGCCTGGAGCAAGAATCTATCAGTCACATCTTCTTTGAGTGTGACCTGGCTTGGCAGATCTGGAAAGAACAGAGTAGATTATTAGGAGGTTGTGACTCCGGGCAGAGTATTGGGGACATCATTACGAAGATCCGAGATAGTAGAGGTCGAGGGGCGGACTGGTTCCGGACTGCCAGGGTTCGTCTGGCTGCTTCGGTTTGGCATGTCTGGCGGGAACGAAATCGTCGGATATTCGAGGGACTGGTTACACCTCTGGTGGGCATGTTTCATAACATCGAATTTGATGTAAATGTTATGGGGTCTTGATGAGTGGGAGTCCCACTCTGGTTGTATGTTGTACGATTACTGAGTTGTTTTGAAATAAAATTAACCTTTCTTCCAATATATATATATATATATATATATATATATATATATATATAAGGAGGGATCCACATCTCCGAATTTTTATATCCCCAAGCATCCCCATGCTATCCACCTTTGGATGTTGTTTAAGTCATCTAATCTTAGCCGTTGATTTGAATGAGAATGATTAGGGATACAAAAAAAATGAGGGGATGCGGATCCCTTATATATATATATATATATATATATATATTTTTATATATATATATATATATATATATATATATATATATATATATATATATATATATGCAGATGACCTCTAGCCTAGTGGTTAAGAGAGATGCATGCGGCCCGAGTGGTCAGGAGTTCGAATCCCAGTGGGAGCGATTCCAGAAATAATTTACCTGGTTCCACTATATATATATATATATATATATATATATATATATATATAACTAACCGGCTGGTTTTGTGTTATGGAACCAACCTATGTTATACACGTTGGATTGAAATTGCATGGTTGATATTAAATGACTTAAAAAGATAGTGGGGCCTATACCTTTTAATCTCAACCACTAAATTCCAATCCAATCCATAAAACATGGGGTGGTTCTATAATACAAAAACAACAGGCTAGTTTTGGAGCATTTCTTTATATATATATATATATATATATATATATATATATATATATCAACAATTGAGATTTAAGCATCCGAATTAGGCATGTAACACTAAGAACGTGACACATGCGCCTTCATAGAAGGAAGTTACTGACAATGTTCCAAAAAAAGGATTAATCAGTGATTAGTATGTCAAATAATATTAGTCGTCCGCTTAATCCGATTAACCGGTTGCCAGTTAAATAAAACCTCCAACTGTCTGTGTAATTGCAATTAATTGGCTAATCTGACCTAGCAAATAAGCGCATGAGTGAATAATGACTAATGAAACTGCTTAATATAGCATTGGTTCCTGGTATGTCATTGCAGGATCCAAAATTATTATATTTATACACATGTTTTATGGATCTTTTTCTTTGGTTTGTAATCGTAAGTTTATCATTAGGCTAATGTATTCTTTTGATGACCATTTAATATGACATGCTTATTTAAGTTCATGCTATAATTCCTTTTACATTTTATTGCTTAACTATTTTCTTTTTGCAGGCGACCATCACCATTAGCACCATATAAGCTTAAGTGTGAGAAAGAACCCCTTAATTGCAGGTATGCATTTGAGAATTATTTGTCTGCTGAACCATGACCCGATATTGTGAACGCGGGAATTTATAATTTATTTCTACATAGAAAGAAAGATTTGTAAATGCGCATTTGGTTCTTTCTTTCCACATATGATAGAGAATCAAGTCAAATATTGTACAAGTGGTGTCTACTGTAGTGCATTCTTTACTAAATACAAGGTGCTAGATGCGCTTAATAAGTTCTACGCACAATGACTTGCTGCTGTCGTATAGGTCAACGAAATGATCATATTTGTGTATAGAGAACCACTTGTATCACTTGCTTTAATTCTTCTAATATTTTCTTTTAGACTTGGGCCACCTGACTTCTATCCACAATCTCCAAGCTGTCCTGAAGAGACACTAACAAAAGAATATATTCTATCTGGATACAGAGAGACAGTTGAAGGAATCGAGGTTCGTTCTTTATCATTACTATCTCATGCTGCATAATGAGTACTTTTTACTTTAGAACCATGGCTGGTGTTCTGCTCTCTTTATTTTGCATTTTTTGTCTCTACTGCTTAAAAAGAATCAAAAGACTTGTTTGTCTTTCTTAGTCTCTGAAGTTGACGTACAAATGTACAGGGATAAGGTCAAGGGAGTGGGTCCACAATCCTTCTTTTTGGGAATTTTTCCTTTTTGGTTCGTTTTTGGGGATTTTTGTTGGTCTGTACGTCCGTGTTTATGTTTCACATCTTTTGATTGGAATAGCATATGCTTAGGAAGAGGGCAAACAGAAAGGAAGGATGGTTGAGTATGGGAAAACACAATAATGAATAATTGAATAGAGATCATTAATAAGTCACAAGTTACCCTATCTACCTTGATATTGCTCCTGGGTTAGGCACTAGAGAACAGTGCAGGCATGGGCCCCTTGCAGCTGTCTGGGGGCCAGGACTCAAATATACATGCAGCCTATTTCTTGTCCGAAATCCAAATCTTTTCTTACAAAGATTTGTTTTATGTGTTATCTAGTACAACAGAAAAACCATGTGCTTCCTGTATAGATAGAAGAGATACATGCAGCCTATTTCTCGTCTGAAATCCGAATCTTTTCTTCATAAAGATTTGCTTTATGTGTTTTTAACAAGTCTGTAATTTTTAACATTGTTATGTGTTAAGAGTTATTATTGTTATTTTTATTGGGATATTTAGACTTTGGGTCTCAAATAAGTTTCGAAATTAGTGTTTGAGTTTCCATATTATACATAATTAGTGTTTGGGTCTCAAAAGTGTCACCAAAATAATTAGTGACACTTTTGGTACACTTTTGATGACACTTTTGAGACATTAGTGACACTTTTGAGACGTAAACACTAATTATGTATAATATGGAGACCCAAACACTAATTTCGAAACTTATTTGAGACCCAAAGCCTAAATATCCCTTATTGGTTTTATGAGGGTATAATAGTAATTTTGGATGTACTGCATATCAATATAAATAACATGAGATGCAACCTAAGGGTTTTAAAGTACTTGCAATCTCCTTTCTCATATTTTCTCTTCTCCTTCTCTTCTCTCCAAACTCCACTTGGTATCAAAGCATCTTTTGAAGGTACTTCTCATGAATCGTCGTTCGTCGTTTGTTGTTCGTGGTCGTCCGTGGTTCGTTTATGAGATCTAGAATTTTTACATATCTCCGTTGGTTGTTCGTTGTCATTTGTAGTTCGTTATGAAATATAGGGTTTCTACAGATCTCATATTTTCGTTGCATCTACAAGTATGGCGGGGATCGAATCTTCTGGCGAGGTTAACAGTGCTGGTGGTCGTAGCGGAGGTGGTTTTCCTTTTACTATTATTTATAACGATGAATTGGGAAAATTAATTACAGCGGTGAAACTCAATGGGGGCGAACTACCTTGTCTAGTCCAAGTCTATCAAAGTAGTGTTGAGGGCGAAGAAGTTGAAGTTTTGACGGAAGAACCTCCGTCTGAAATGTACGGAGGATTGGATGAGTGCTGATGCATACGTTATGTCGTGGTTGTGGCATAGTATGGAGTCGCGCATTTCTTCTAATGTTTAGTGGTGTGAATCCTCCAAACAGATTTGGATATCTATAGAAGAATCATATTCACAGAAGCAGAATGTGGCCTGTATCGAGTTGTACGAGTTATTGTTTAATACAAAGCAAAATGGAAAGCCTGTACATGAATATTTTGCTTCAAAGAAGGCTTTGTAGGAGGAACTGCTACAATATCATCATGTTACTACTGATTTGAAGGAAGCTCAGCTACAGAAGGAAGAGTTTCATGTTTCACTTATCTTAGCCGGCTTGGATCCTGCGCTCGAACCTTATAAGGCTCAAATCCTTGCTGGAGAGCAGTTACTTACGGTGGCAAATGCTTTCTCCCGTCCCAATCATTTCTTTCTAGGACAGTTTTGTGGTGCCGAGTAATGACTCTTCTGTCCTAGTTACTAGTGCTGCTGGTCGTGTGGTGGACGTTGTGGTCATGGTGGTAGAGATGGTGGCCGTAGTTTTTGTCGAGGAGGTGGTCATGGTGGTAGAGAACGATCGTGGTGGTGGCCGTGGTGGTGGTGGTCGTAGCCAACCATGGAAGTATAACTATTGTGGAATGTTCGGTTACGTCGAAGATTACTGTTGGAACAAGTGGGGTAAACCAGAATATGCACATCAAGTGCATAATGAGAATATGCAGTCTCAAGTTACCACTTCTGCTCTCCGAGATGATATTTCAGGTTTCAATCAGACTTCCACGTCCGATAGCTCATCTCCATCGGAACAAATCCTCTAGAAGTTGAACACGCTTGCTAGTACCACCTCTCAACCTACTGCAACCATGGCACATATATGTAATCCTGCTTTCGTAGCAACCCAGTCACCATCCACCTCTTGGGTCATTGACTCATGAGCAAGTTCTCACAAGTTTGGTATAAATTCTCTTTTTTATCATTGTAGTCCTATGAAACATAATATTATCTTAGCTGATGGATCTACTCGTCCTGTGCTTGGGAAATGTGTCATTCACCCTATTCAATCACTGTCATTATTTGATTCATTATATAGGCCTAATTTTTCTTCTAATTTGCTATCTGTGAGCAAGTTAACCAAATCTCTCCAATGTTCTGTAACATTTTTTTTCTTTCAATTCTTGTGTTTTTTATGACCTCAGGACGAGAAAGATGATTAGTTCGGGACATGAAAAAGATGGATTGTATTACTTAGATCTACCTGAAAAGGCTTTCACTTATGTTTCTACTTCTCTGTTGCAGTGGCATTATCGTCTGGGTCATCCATCTTTGGCTAAATTGCGTCAACTTGTTCCTAGTTTGAGTCATGTAATTTGTTCTTGAATGTGAGGCTTGTCAGTTAGGCAAGTATCACCGTAGTTCTTTTCCTCGTCGTGTCAAGAGTCGTCAGTTACAGTCTTTTGAACTTGTTCATTCTGATATTTGGGGTCCGTCTAGAGTCAAAAGTACGAAAGGATTCAATATTTTGTTATTTTTGTTGATGATTATTCCAGAATGGCTAGGTGTTATTTAATAAAAGAGAGGTCTGAGTTTCCAAATGTGTGATTAATTTTTTATAGTGAAGTCATGTTCAGTTTGATAAACGTATAAAAATCTTGCGTTCTGATAATGCTTTGGAGTATACCTAATCTTCTGTAAATACTTTTTGTATTGATCGTGGTATTATTCATCAAACCAGTTGCGCTCACACCTCTCAGCAAAATGGTATAGCTGAACGCAAACATCGATATCTTTTAGATGTGGCTCGAACTCTCATGTTCAACATGCATGTCCCTAAACAGTATTGGTCATATGCCGTTCTTACTGCATGTTATCTAATTAATCGCATGCCATCATCTGTATTACATAATCAAGTTCAATTCTCCATATTACATACATGTGTCCCTCATTTTTCTTACATCCTCGAGTTTTTGGGGGTGTCGCTTTTGTTCACAACTTAGAACCTAATCGAGACAAGTTTTCTCCTCGATCTCTGAAGTGTGTCTTCTTTGGTTATCCTCGCACTCAAAAAGGTTACTGTTGTTACATTCCACACTCACGCAAGTATTATGTCAGTTCAAATGTTACTTTTTTCGGGTCTACCCCTTTCTTTTTCTCATGAGACCGTCTTATTTTATTTTTATCAGATTTACTGTCTTCCATACCACTTCCGGTCATTCCTGAATCAGTTTCTGTTTCCATTCCTCCTTTACAGATTTATCAGAGATCCAAGGACATGCTAGTGGTTCTGCATAATTCAGCTCTCAACCAATCAGCTTCCGAGCTTGCGGTTTCTGTTTCCATCACCACAAATTCAGATGATATTCCTATTGTTCTCAGAAAAAGCAAACACCTTTGTACCATAAAGAACAAACATCCCATCTCTAATTATGTTTTTTTACATAGTGTTTCCTCATCTTTTCATGCATTTGCTGTTTCACTGTCTTCTATTTCCATTCCCAAAACTTATAAGCAGGCTGTCATCTTCTGGTTGGAAAAGTGCAATGGATGAGGATATGTGTGCTTTACAACAAAATCAGATTTGGGAGCTTACATCACTTCCTGTTGGGAAGTAGACAATGGGTTGTCGATGGGTGTATACTGTTAAGTATCATCCGGATGGTTCGGTTGAGCGCCTCAAGGCACGGTTGGTTGCAAAAGGGTATATTCAGACATATGTTGTGGATTATATGGAGACTTTCTGTCCAATGGCACGGCTGAATTCAATTTGAATTCTTATCTCTATGGCGGTTAATCGCCAATGGCCTATGTATCAGCTGAACATAAATAATGCTTTCTTGCATAGTGACTTACATGAGGAGGTCTATATGGATCAACCACCGGGGTATGCTATGACTGGAAGTGGAAAACTCGTATGTCGATTGAAGAAATCATTATATGGGCTGAAACAGTCACCTCAAGCTTGGTTTGACAAGTTCAGTTCAGTTCTTATTCAGTATGAGTTTCGGCGCACCACATCAGATCATTCAGTACTTTGTCATTCTTTCACGGCCGATATTATTGTGTTGATTGTTTATGTTGATGATATCATTATATCTGGGAGTGATTATGTTGGGATTGTAGACTTGAAGGTCTACCTTAGTCTTCAGTTTCATACTAAGGATTTGGGTCTTCTTCGATATTTTCTTGGAATCGAGATTGCTCAATCTAAGAAATGTGTGTATCTATCGCAACACAAGTATGTTCTAGACTTGCTCTGTTCGAGTGTCGGCTAGTTGAGACTCCTCTGGATTATCATGACAAGCTTGATGCTAACATGGAAGAGTTATTTGAGGAAGTTGGACATTATAGACGGCTGGTGTCACTTCTCGACCCAGAAAATCGCTCGTTCTCGCATCGATTTCACTCTAATCAATCGTTATCGCTTGGCCGTGATGCCGTACGAGTCCGGAGTCAAGGAAAGATGACAGATTTCAAAATGGTTGTCTCAATTCAATACATAGACACATCAGAGCATACAAAAAAAATCACTTTTATTAATTAAGCAGTAGATTAATAGCCGAACTGAATATGCCAATTGGTTTACAACACTCATGATCTTTTTTGCTCACAAAGGATTTTCTCGTTCCATATGTCATGTCTTTTGTAGCACATCTAATGACCCATGGTCGAAACATCTTTATGTTGCATGCCGAGCACCGGTGCAGTCACACGCCTTGAAACGCTAAGGGACTCCATGCCTCAGCGCGTCCAAACGAAACTCCGCCACGAGCCAACCATATCCTGAACCTGCAAGCAATCTAGTGGGGGATCAGTACAAATCCTCTCTTGTACTGATGAGACTCACTTGCCTAAACCAACCGTAAGTAATTTAGTGAAACATGTATCTCATTAGGTAGTCTTTCTATTATTGCCTTAGAGTTAATTACATGGCAATGTAAAGCAGTAAAACATATGAGCAGGTTATCTATAATCATGTTATAGCAATTGTAGAAAGTAGACAACAACATTATCAGCATGTTATTATCGATAATCCAAACAACAATAAACTAACAAGTCGTGCTGTCTACCGCACCCATCCTTGTGCAGATACAAGGTGAATGTTACTATCCATTCGTATCGTGCCAAAGGCAATTATCACATTATCAAGGTACCAGGATCCGCGTTCCTGTACTCAATTCCATTTAGCCCACCGATCTTAACTATATGAGTACGCCCACCTTCACACTAAAACAAAGCGATACACATGCCGCCTCGCATCAGACATTCGACTGTGTGCGCTTTTATCTATATGAAGGTCACTTGGCATTCCGAGCCAATAAATGACTATATCTCGATACAACGGACTGTTATCCTTCGCCATGGGTAGCTAGCCCAACGAAGGTCCCGCAGCATCCGCATTACGACGTGCCCAAGCAGCCCAGGTAGAAAGCCTCATTGGCGGTCCCGTAATACCATGCTCAATGGCACCATAATTTTGTCCTAGGCCAACGGTTCCGGCCCCCCGACGTACCACGTTCGAGGAAAGCAAACCTGTGCACGAGCTATCATCATATATGTCCGTGACCATGCAATGCATCAACATCTCCAAACGAATGTAAGGCATCGAATCATCTCTACTCACAATATTCCTTCGATACCATTGCATCGACTACCAAGTCGCTTGCATATACGGCAGTTCCATGTCAATTGTGCCACAACTGTCTATTTCATTACTAAGTCATATGCAGATTCTTCGTGCACAGATGCACGCTCAATGTCGTATTTTCGATGTTCTAGATCTATTGTTCAATGTTCTCTGAGTCATGCACTTGATGCACATCTTAATACAATGTTCTACCATCAATGTTCTACTGGGACCCCGTGCACTTGATGCACGTCGTCTCAATTGTTCATTTTTCTACTCTTAGTGTTCGACCCACCTTACCTTAACACTTATTCGCACGACGCACATGGGGTTCAATAGAAACACAAGCATGATGTGATTCATTTATTAGGCATGAAGGAGTAGGGGAGAAGGG
The DNA here is from genome assembly GCA_029216955.1 of Iris pallida. NCBI lineage: Eukaryota > Viridiplantae > Streptophyta > Magnoliopsida > Asparagales > Iridaceae > Iris > Iris pallida. The sequence continues at coordinate 16,139,172 of JANAVB010011800.1, forward strand.
TCTAATCCCGTCCACTTTAAGCCGATATGCCTTATCGTTTTGCCGAGCCGATGCGGCTCAATTCCTTAACTTGTTGCACAGTCAACTTATTTGACTTAGCCATTCGAGCACTTCGTGCTCTATCGGATTAACAGACTGATTCAAACTATCGTGCCCACGTTTCAGCTTGTTGCAGGGGGTGCCGTACGCTACCTGCACATGAAATCAACATAATTAATACCTCTTCAAATCGTTTGAATAAATTCGGGTCCAACCCTTACCTCTTCGAATCCATCAACTCAGCGTAATGCACGGTGCGGTGTTAGGCATTACAGCTGGTTGGAAAACCTATATATCTTACTGTTACACGACCAAATATTTTCTATGCAGTTGGAGTAGTTAGTCAGTTTATGCATTCCCCTCAACATCCACATTGGGAGGCTATTTCTCGCATTCTACGATACTTGAAGGGTGCACCTTGAAAGGGTTTGTTGTACAACCCTTCGCAGTTACTTACAGCGATGGGATTCAGCGATGCTGATTGGACACGCAATCACAATGATATGAGGTCTACTTCTAGCTATTGTACATTTGTGGGTGGCAATCTTGTTATATGACGTAGTAAGAAGCAGAATATTGTGCCTCGTTCTAGTGCAAAGGTCGAGTACTGTGTGATGGCTCATACAGCTTCTGAGATGATGTGAGTGTAGTTTCTTCTTCATGAAATGAGAATTATGGTTCTTATTCCTATGGAGATGTATTGTGACAATCAGTCGGCCATTTTCATCGTCAGTAATCCGGTGTTTCATGAGCGCACTAAGCATATCGAGGTGAATTGTCACTTTGTTCGTGATTTATTGCTGAAGAAACAGATCATCACTCCTTATGTTCGGTCTGAGAATCAATTGGGTGATATCCTCACCAAACCACTTGCTTGTGGTCCATTTTCTGATTTATGTAACAAGCTGGACATGTCTGATCTATATGAGCTTGAGGGAGGGTGTTAGAGTTATTATTGTTATTTATTTTATGAGGGTATAATAGTAATTTTGGATGTACTGCATATCAATATAAATAACATGAGATACAATCTAAGGGTTTCAAAGCCCTTGCAATCTCTTTTTTCTCATATTCTCTCTTCTCCTTCTTTTCTCCTTCTCTTCTCTCCAAACTCCACCTTATGCTTGTAAATGGTATGAAGTTTGGGGGAGATGGTAGCTAGTCTTCATTATAAGTATTAAAAACATGAGATTGTTTGTCATATTGGGAACATGCAAATAAATTATGTGATATATGGTTGGAATTGCAGATATCCTTATTGTTGTTTGCAACTACAATGGATTGTTTTTGATTTATTGCACTTTTGATGGACAGGCATGTAATTAGTCATATATTTCTCGTTGGTTACTACTACTGAATGCGTCTAACTTTAGATTTCCATCAGTACTGTTCATTGTTTGGAAAACTGAATATGGTCTTGGATGTAGGTAGGAGTGGCTTGATTCTGCTTTTGTATGTGAGGTCGTTTCTTTTCTTTTCCATCATATTTTGAGATGATCTTGAGTTTTATACACAAGGTTCTAAACGGTGGTAGGCGGGTGCGTGGCGGAAAGAGTCCGCCTACCGCCTAGGCCGTCTAGGCGCCGCTTGGGCGGCCGATACATTTTGGACATTATTTACTATTTTACCACTGTTTTTTGCATAGTATGCATATTTTAAAGGTATTCCATGCATAACTAAGTTGTAGAACAAAAATTTATAAAGTTTTAGTTTTGTAAAAATTAACCATTGGCTCATAATGCTTACAAAACCTTTTTGGCCGAAATATTTTGTTAGGTATTGCTCCGCCTAGGCGTCCGCCTACGCCCCCTCACCTCCGCCTATGCCGCCAACCTCCGTTGGCCGCTACTCCACCGCCTACCGAAAAACGGTGCGGAGAGAGACCGCCTACCGCCTAGGCGATGCCTAGACGGCCGCCATTTAGAACACTGTTTATACATGAAGACGGTCTTATGCAAAGCAAAGTTCCTTGTTGAACTTCTTACGATTCTTTCTTCTCTTAACATTTGATGCTATTGCCTTCAAGATCATAAGTAATTTGGTTAAATAGGAATCCTTGAAAAGATCTATCATGGCTCTCTCCCCAGTCCCACGAAGATATCTGGTCTTATATCTGCACATAGGTACTGTACGTATGGAACACCCGTTTACAATTAATCGTTATTATACACCGGAACAATATGGTCTCTAAAAAATGGGAAAATCTGTCTTGTTTGGCATTGACCCTGAGGCTTCAAGGGGGAACATTTGGGGTCATGCATGTCATGGATAAAAGGATATCCGGTGTGCTTGGCAAATAGAATTGTAAGATTAGAAAGATATTGGCCTGGCACACTTGGAATACAGTATTATAAATTACGGGTACTCATTGGAAATGTTCAAGAAATGTATTTTATGCGAAGGCCATTTCAGACATAGTAAAGCAACGACATACTCATATAAATAGTAGTTATTTATTGTCACTACTAGATAGCTATTTGTAGAAAATAAATTAGGTTTATTTAGTTTATTGATGCATTTATTGAATGGAGGACTAGGATTATACTTTACGAAGAGCGGTTGGACCGAACGACTTTGTTTGCCCCGGCTTGGCGAATCGCATCCCCTCGCCTCTGACCGTTCTCGTGAAGTCTTTGCAACGGATGGAAATCAGTCTATGAAGTGAAGCCTATTGCCGAAGTGAAGCCTGTTGCCACCCCGACCATCAAATGTGAGATTGGGCCCCTTCTCAAATCTTTGATGGGCAAGGGTCCAGATCACCCATGCTCTAATACCATGAAGTAAATAAAGACTACACTGCTACTAAATGGGATATTTTATTATGGCTTAGGTCTTATAATATATAGGCCTTACAAAAGAGATAAAAGATAAAATTGGCTGGCTTGTAAGCTTGGCTAGCAATAAACTAAATAAACCTAATTTATTTTCTACACTGTTTATGCAGGTTAAGGCGATTAATTATACAGAGAAGAGTATTTGTTATACAACGTCATAAAGGATGTTTATTCTTTGTGAACTTAAGAACATGGTGATAACATAAAGATAGAGACTCTTATACTTTTATCTGGTCGTAAACATTATGGATTTATATATGGAGATGTTTGCACCAATTAGGACTCACAAGCTATTAGTTAAGGCTCTTGTAGACCTAGGGATATATCTAAATAACCTATGTTTGAGGCTATGAAAAAGGATGTGACACTTGCTAAATGTTAGAGAGGAGGTGATCCTTAACAAAGCTGGATGGAATATGAGGATCATGTAGCTGACCCTAAAAACTTATGATTAATTTTAGATGTTATTCTTGTGTATGGATCATGTTTGTGTGTATCCTCTTCAGATTGCAGCAAATGTTACATCACAAACTGGATTGGATTTCTTTGGAAAGGACGAGAAGAAGAAGTAGAAAGCCTTTTATCCAAAATTTTTGGGTTCGGCTGTTTGAGTCCTCTTCTTCCAGCTGTCGCCTGTCAAGGCCATGTACTCTGTATTGAATTCTTTGGAAAGGAACACTTGGAAAATGACTAATAATAAAATTAGAAATCTAATACTGACAAGTGAAAGGAAAACACACATATTGTGTGGTTTGTCAACCTATTTCTTGCATCTTAGTTTTTAGCTTCTAGTTACATAAAAGTTCCCTGAGAGGAAAAAATTGATGATATAAAACAAAATGGAATAGAAAGACAATAATTTCAGTAAAAATATAACTGAAAAATCTACTTGCATGTTTGTTTGTATGCATTGGAAGATTGTGAGGCAACTCAGAATGGAAGTACATAAAACACTTACATGCCTAACCGTTGATTTTGTTTGGTGGATTACTCTCGTATTTGAGTTACGAATCGAACGATCTGATTGTAGCTCGAGTATTTGATAATTGAGGTTTGAAAGAAAAAGATCCATAATTTGACTTGGTGTTTGTAAGATTTTTCCATACTCATTAGTGACGGTTTAGTGAGGGAAAACTTATCCAGATTCTGAGATCCTATGTTACCTTTTGGTGTAAAATATGTAAAACATCAGATATGAAAAAAAAAATATTGGGCTACTAACTGATGCATGTGCAGACATTGGTTACCTACTGTAAATCTGTAATTGATGTGACCCTTGTAAACATCCTGGAAAATGATTTCAACTCTATAATATATCATGAAAACAAGATTTTCTTGGCATTTAATCCAGTGTGAAGGACTTCATTGATATGGTAAACATGAGAAATATCTTAGCACGAAGGGATTTGTCAACGTTTCATTTTTGCCAAAAAAAACAGTAAAGAATGCTATGTAGGCGATGGCTCCTTTTGTGTTTTGTAATTTCTGTTGGCTACTGTTTTTGTCTGCTTGAAATACCGTGTGTTTGTTATATTTAAATACCAGTCTTTCTCAAGAATTAGACAAATTGTGAATTAAAATAATAAACAAATGCGGGAAAGGTGATAGTTTTGGTCTTATGCTGGATGTTGAGTAAATAAGTTTATGCTGACATCAAGTACTTTTTAGTTCTCCTTACATTAACTTTTTAGAATATTTTTCTTTATAATTGTTAATTTACCTCCCTGCAGTTCTTATTTCGTCATATACTACTTTTTCCTTGATCATTCTATCAGTTGAGCATGACTTCATACCTGCATATTGTGTTGTTTCACATTTACTTTTCATGTGGTTGCCTCTAATCCCTGGGACCCTCTCTTTTAAGATCCTTCCGACTATTACATGCTAACTGTTACCTTCTTTTTGGTCATAAAAGGAAAATAGAGAGATTGCACTGAGCCAGGCTGCATATTTCTCAAAACCTGAGATCATCCTAAAGTGCAAGGAGGTAATCACCACATTGATTCGTATATAATCTTGATTGCTCATGCTTACTATCTTTGCACTAGTTATGGTTAGTAAAAATGTGATTCTGTTTGTAGCGTCTTGTATCATGCATAGTGCTTACCCTGCTTTTACTGGTAACTTGTTTACATAAAAATATAGAAAGTACAATCTACTTGAGAATGTGGGAGATGACACTAAGATATTGGCCCAGTTTGTCACTCCCTTCCTGTATTCCTGTAGTAGCTACAGTGATAATTTCTGACACTTCACTACCTCATTACTTGTGTTTTTGTTATTTTTTCGCTCAACTATAAGAGCATATTAACTGTTTTTATATGGTTTGGGAAGTATGCTCACTTTTGGATGATATTTTTTTGAACGAATAGGGAGATCAAGTGGACTTGAACAAGAAAATTTTAACATTATTTTTTTCCTCTTAATTTTACACATGGTATTACTCCTGTAATCTTTTTAATTTTCTACATGTCATTAGACAACATTTAGTGGCATATAAAACTACAATGAAAAGGTAAACACAACAGAATAAATCAATGTCAATAGTGGAGTTCTGATCCAGCCGCTGGTTCCCAAAGAATGAACATATACTATGAAATATTGTATACACGTGTTTTATATAATACTATAATAAGACTACTTGATTAACAAATTGCCATCCTCTTGGTCTTTAGGCAATAAGGAAACACTTGAGGGCTGTTAATGAATCTCGTGCACAAAGACGCAAGGTAATCTAGATATTTCTCCAAATCGCTATAAAGTGTATTAATCTTCTTTGCTCTCTGCTTAGACTGTCTGTCATGTATGTTCTATGGCACCTCAACTTTGGATACTACTTAGCTACTACATTGTGGTGCTTGAAGTAATTTTGAGTTTCTGATGTACAACAGGCTGGACAGGTTTATGGAGTGCCTCTTTCAGGAGCATTATTGATAAAGCCTGGTATTTTTCCTGAGCAAAAAGCATGTGGTGAAGATTCTCGTAGAAAATGGATCGAGGTTCTTTATGAAAACCAGCATCTCTTTTTTTAAGACAAGTTTTGGTGAAAGTTTTGGTTTGCGTTGAATATATCATCTTTCATTGTATGATTTGTATCCCTTATTTTCTTAACCTTGAAGATTTGATGTAAATTTTGGTTTGTGTTTACTATATCATCCTTGATGTAGATCTGTGTTGTCAGTATGTATATTATTGTAAAACTTGATTTGCTAAATGATTCTGGGTTTTATATATTCTGTCTTCCTGGTGCCTATGACACTGTTGTATATACCGTACATCTATATTCACTAAAAATGTTGTGGTTTCGTGTGTGTTGTGTGCGATAACCTCTTAAGACTTTTAAGACTTTTAAGGTAAATTCAAGTCAAAGAGGTAAATCAAATTTGAAGGTGAGTTGGAATGCCATCTTTTTCCCTGTATGGCTTATGTCACAATGACGAATGTAATTCCCCGTAGCAAATTGTATCATCTTACCTCTTCGTCTAGATTCCTCGTGTCTATGGGAACTTGGAGGGTGCTCTTAGGTTTCATGTGATTAAAATCATAGTTTCCAATATCGGCCCATACTGATATGATACGGTCAATACAAAACGGTTTGACATGTTCCTATTCGATACCGACTATCACCGACCCCCGATAGTGATGTTGGAAAATTGATCAAAAAAGATCAATCAGTAAGGGTCTAAAATTATAGTTAGGGTGTAAAAACAAGTAAATGAAGAAAACTTATTTGTTGAGGTTATCCAATAGCAAGTGTGACTATTATTTCATTCAATTTTAAAACTACTGAGAAACAACACAAAAGTACTTAAAATTATGTCTAAATGTATGAAATAATTTTTTTTTCTAAAATTTTAATAATTATGTGCTTTCCGTTACCAAAAAAAAATCTGATGCTGTGATTCGAAAATGTCGATATTGCCGAAACCGTTGATCAATACTCATAGGAAGGTTCCAATACCAATTCCAATTCCAATACTAATATTGCGAACCTTGCTTAGAATCATAGTTAGAAGGTAGGTCTACCTACCTGCCAACTGGCCATCTAGATTTTATGATGTCTCTCATGCTCAGAGCTACCTTGGCAATAGAGGTTGATGTCAAGTTGTTGGCCGGTCATAAGAACTTCTCAATTCTTTAATGGAGCTTTCTTATGCTTCATGGTGGACCTTGTTCTGATGGGAGTAGGCATGGATGATGAGAGTCACTACTATAGTAGCTCTTTGGTAATGCCTTGTTATGTAAATGAACATAATGGTTGCTGATTTTTTAAAAATTGTTATCAGTTTGCAATGTCTTACATTACTATGTTATATATATATATATATATATATATATATATATATATATATATATATATATATATATATCACAATAAGTTGCATGTGCAACGTAAGCCAATAGATGCGTTAGTGAGGAGCAATAAGATATTAGTTAAAGGATGCACTAGGACTAGAGGTAGGCCTAAATGAAATGGGGTAGAGGTTTAAATAAGGATATTCTTTTCGTTAGCATTAAGAGGACATGGCCCGACATGGCCGTTAATGGTGCTGAATGGAGGAGGAAAGGATTCAAACAACCGATCCCAGAAATATGGGATAAATGCTATGTTGTTGTAATATATATCACAGTAAGTTCATGCAAGATGTCGTCATGATTTTCAACCGATGTTCTTAGTCGTCGTATATTTGTAGCCAGTATTTAATATGAACAAGGTCACAAGAATCAAGATATCTTATTTGGCAAACTTCTGATAGGCATTTAGGTCCAAATGACAATGGTCAAAAATACATGTAAGCTCTAAAAATCTCTCTATTCCATATGAATGTAGATTATTTTATAGAGTTTCATTCATCACTGGACTGTATACTCTAGAATACCTGTCCCATCTAGTGATGATCTAGGCAAAAGTTCTCTCAAACACCTCATGGTAGTCTTTTAGTCTTACCCCACAAATGTCCTTGGATGTGGATCCTTCCTTTTTTCTCAATCCTATAAGCTCGATTCTGGTCGATTTAGTGCAGGTATGGCTTGGCTGGCTACATATCTCAACAGAACTGTTTCAAAAAGAATTTATTGTATGCCATGACAACCAGGACTCTTTTAGTGGGAGCAAACAGTGAAAGTTCTAGGTAACTCCATAGTGCAACCTAGGGGGACGAGTAGGAAAGCTGAAGGTACCAATCAATGTTATTTTAACTGGTTAATGGGATAACACAATCGACTAATCAGAATTGTGGGCCACATGAAAAGTTTGGTTAATCGGGTATTGGATGAATTGGATTAACTGGTTGATTACCCCATTTATTAACTCTGCATAATTTGTTTTTAGAAATGTATGTCAAGCATCTAAGCTTGATGGTTAGAAGAATGTGCTAAAACTTTAGGACATTCTTGTGACGGGGGGCCCTCTTTTGGGTGTTTATGGAATATTTGCCCTCAAATATTGTAGGTGGACATATTTTGTATTCTTTTAGGTAACTGTGTCCCTTATTATGCTGTTAGAGCTAGTCACTGTGGTTTTGGGAAATGGCAGTTTGTCACCAAATTTTCAGTTATTTGCGTTATATAACCATAATTAATTGTCCCTGAAACTGTTATGGAGGGGCAAATCCTCGGTGTCAGCCTCTTGCGACTTTGTTCAAAGTTTTGATTCGTTTGTATATAATCAACTGAGCTACTGGGGCAGGGCTTTGCTTGGTTTATAATTTTCTTTTTTCTGCATTTTGTTTCATAGGAGCTGTTCTAAAAAATCTAGATTATTATTCTTACTATATAATCTGTGCTTTTATTAGTTTACATTTTACATCATGTATGTTTAAATGGAACATCCCTTTCTATTAGATAGCTGTTGTTCAATGTTATTTTTGTTTAGAATATAATGTATACATGATACATTTTTCCATTTTGTAACTTGTATATTGATATTATTGCTGTGTTCTTGCTTTATTTTACCACCCAATTATTTTGAAATGCATCACTGGATAAATTATATTTGCTTTTTCAGCTCTTCTGTGTACTCATTCTTAATTTCTATGTATGTTCTAGAAGTGTGCTGTTTTTTGACAACAAGGGCCATACACTTTATTGTCCCCCTGGATCTCGAACCCAGGACGTCCCCTTCCCATATCACAAAGGTCTCAAACCATATGGCTGCCAACCTTTGGTGTTCTTTAATATACTAAGTAAATTGGCTATTCTGCATATTCATGGTTTTGATTCACTTGCTTTTGCAATTCTTCTTTTGTTGGTAGATTCTCAGTTTTGGTTACTAACATACTAAAAGTAGAGTTGGAGTTTGTGCGTATGTGATATATTCCGTAATATGCATACACGAACATGCACTTGCATGTGTTCCATGCGTGTGGAAATATGTCAGGAGCTCTTGCTATGAGTTTTTTTTGGGTTAATATTACTTTTTGTGGTGCTCAATATTTTCTATTTTCTTGGCAGGCTCTATCACAGCCACAGAAGCGCCTTCGTTCTCTGGCTGACCATGTTCCTCATGGTTATAGAAGGAAATCCCTTTTTGAAATTCTTATTCGTTATAATGTTCCATTATTAAGAGCAACATGGTTCATCAAAATTACATATCTTAATCAGGTGGGGATAAGCTGTTTCAACACAAAAGGATTTATTTTACATTTTATTCTTATCTTGTATGCATGATTCAATTCCACTTGACATCCAATTGTGTTAGGTTCATGGCATTCGACCAACTTCCACCAGCGTTTCATCTGGTACACCTGATAAAGCACAGCTTACACGTACTGTGTGGACGAAAGATGTTATTGAGTACTTGCAGCAGCTCTTGGATGATTTTGTCTCAAAAGATGGTTTCACTGTCCCCATGTCAGGCAGGGATCATTCAGTACCAACTGCCATGCTGGGTCGAGCACAACAGATGATTGACTCATCTCCTGCCATCCATGATGTTGAGGAGCCAACTTTGCAGTTTAAATGGTGGTATATGATGCGCCTTCTACAATGGCATTATACAGAAGGGCTTTTGCTTCCTTCTCTTGTAATTGAATGGGTCGTCAATCAACTTCAGGTATCTTATTGCTTTCTGGTATAAAACGGAGAAGCCTAGTTGGTTATATATACTGTGTTTTCCATGTTTTAATGCTTCTTTAAACTATGCACTCAGGAGAAGGAGTCAGCTGAGGCTCTAGAGTTACTTTTACCTATAGTATCTGACATTATTGAGGGTATATCATCCTCACAAACCCATGTGAGAACTTTCGTGGACATAGCAGTTCGATCCATTAATGATCTTTATCCTAGTGGCTCAAGTTTGCTGGATGATTCAGGACTTCCAGCCCTTGCTTCTTCTCTTGTTGAGATGCTTCATTATTTGATACTTGTTGTTCCTGATACTTTTGTTGCCTTGGATTGCTCTACGCTTCCAGCTTGTGTGGTTACTGATAAATATTTAAGAAATGCTTTACAGAAGGCATCTGGAGTTGATGCACAAATTGCTTACCTTCGACACTTGTCCATTAGTTATGCGGTTTCCACTATTCAAAAACGTGCTTCCAATCTTGTAAAGATTGTTAATCCTAGCCCCGGCTATGGTGCAGCAAAAGTACTTCAGGTCTTGGATAAAGCCCTAGTAATGGGAGATGTGAAATCTGCTTATCATTCTGTTTTTAAAGATTTATCGGATATGGCTATTGAAGAGCGGTGGATTGCAGAAGTCAGTCCATGTCTGAGGTCTTCTTTGGAGTGGATTGGTACTGTCAGGTTGTCTCTTATTTGTTCAATATTTTTACTTTGCGAGTGGGGGACGTGTGACTATAGAGACTGTCGAACTGCCTTCCCTCAAAATGTGAAGTTCACTGGTGCAAAAGATTTTTCACAAGTGTATTTTGCGGTCCTACTCTTAAAGCTTAGAAAGGAAGACATGCACAACTCACTCCAGTCTAAGAATGGCAATCATAGAAAAGAAATCTCTGCTTCTCTTCATGATAATGTTTTTGGGGAAACAACTTCAGATAATGCTTCCAATAGAAATAATGTAAATTATGTGTTTAACAGAAAGTGGAAAAGGGATATCTTCCATAGTCCGGGTCCATTGCATGACATAGTTGTGTGTTGGATAGACCAGCATGAGATAGGGAAAGGTGGGAGTCTGAAGTGCCTTCAAGTTCTCATTGTGGAACTAATACGCAACGACATCTTTTCTCCCCAGGCTTATCTGAGGCAGCTGATAGTTAGTGGAATTATGGACCGATGTGAAACACCATTTGACTTGGAAAGACGAAGGAGACATCGGCGTATTCTGAAGCACTTGCCTGGATCCTCTTTGTTTGACGTCTTGGAAGAAGCGGGGATTGCAGAAGCTGCAGTGCTAAATGAGATGGCCCATGTTTATTCAAACGAGCGCCAATTTGTGCTTCATGGACATCTTAGCGATTGTTCAAATCATACGAACACGACTACGGGTCTTGCTTCTCACAAGCAGGTCTGTGTTGGGGCTATTAAAGATTGTACTTCATCAACTTTGCAAGATTTCCATAGAAAATCAGCTATAAGCAGCACGGGTTTTTCTCCTAAGACTTCCAAGACGAAGAACCAAATTACGGAGGTGAAGGTTCTGATTTCCAGTTTGCTGCATCTTCCATGTCCTCTGCCCGTTGAAGTACAGCATGATGAAGGTCAGCAGAGTCTCAAGAGATCTTTAGGCTCCTACAGCAACAAGGTCGATTCACCGGAAGCCACACCTGGTTGCGAGGACTGTAGGAAATCAAAGAGGCAAAAACTTGCTGATGAGAGGAACCCTTCCACTCAAGCATTTTCATCAAACCAGTCGGATGATGACGATACTTGGTGGAGGCGAAAGGGGCCTAAATCCCAAGAATTATTTAAAGTCGAACCTGTTAAGTTGATCAAAAATGTCTCAAGAGGTAGACAAAAGATTGTGCGAAAAACTCAAAGTCTTGCACAGTTGGCGGCTTCTAGGATCGAAAGTAGCCAAGGGGCATCTACTAGTCATCTATGTGATAATAAAGTGAAATGTCCCCACCATAAATCTGGTAACGAAGGTGAAGTTCCTAAAGGTGTCGACCAGATGAAAGCGGTAGATCTGGGTGATATTGGGAAGACTTTAAAACAGCTTAGGTTGCTGGAAAAGAGATCCATTTCAATTTGGTTACTAACATTAATCAAACAACTGGTTGACGGAAGTGAAAAGGCCACTTCAAAGCCAACTAATTCGACTACTTCCTTCCCTGTGGTTCTCGAGGATGGGAATAATAGGCGATGGAAACTAGGTGAAGTTGAGCTGTCCATAATTTTGTACATATTGGATATTTCTTCTGACCTAGTTTCTGCTGTAAGGCTCATCTTATGGCTGTTACGGGATATTATTGGTGGACCGAGCACTAATCTCCATACTGGGAGGAACATGCCTAAAAATAAAGAAAGTCATGTCGTCCAAGTTGGGGAGGCATTTCTGTTATCATCTCTTCAAAGGTATGTTTAGTTTCTTTATAGGGGTTAATTTCTGCAAGGCTTGATAGTTCTATGAACTGTGTTTAATTTCTTAATTTTGGTCTTCTGCATTTCATTTCTAAGGTTGTGCAACCTTTATATCATGGGTGCTGGAAATAAAGCATGTTATTTATGTTGCCTGCTTGATCTCGTTTTTATTGAAATATAACCTTTTATAGAAGAGGTGGAAAGCCCTTAATACACAGCCTAAACATAAACTGTATATGCCTAACGTAGCATGCTGCTGCTTTTCTTCTTCTGTCTTGAGCTATTAAATCAATACTTCTGTTGTTACCTCATCTTCTTTTGGTTGCTTAATTTTCTTTTCTCCTTATATCTTCTCTCCTTTTCTTTTCTTTTCTTTTTTTGCTTATTGTTTGGCGCCTGCCACATTAACTGTTACTACTACTAAAATATATATGCAAAGATTTCCTTCTCTCTCTTTTTTATATTCCTCAAGTTTTTTTTTACATTTGGTTTGAGTTGTTGCGTCTTCCTTTGTTATTTTTTGAAACTATTCGAAACTTCTAATCATAATAACTGAGACACATTGTAAATTTAACTCCATAACTTTCATGAGTGTTTCCCTTGTGTTGAACCCCTAAGGTATCATTAAATAAGTTGTTGAAATATGTCATCTGAATACCCAAATAACTGATGTTGATCAAATACATTTGACAGTCAGATTGAAGACATTGGGGTTGGGAGAAACGATCAAAAACAATGCTGGTGATTGATCTGGTCAGTTAAATAGGTTAAATTTCAGGATTTCTTGACCATATTTGTAAATACAACCTATGTTTTGCTCTGTTCCTTTTATAGATTGTATCAGGGTTTCTTCGATTTGCTGAAATAGGTTAAATTAAGATACCACACTACTTGATTAAAATCTCACACCTCAAACGCTAGAATACGAGCTATATTGTGCTCCGATTCCTTCTCAAAAGAATTGTTTCTTGAAGGTTTTCTGCGATTTACCTACTGAATTTGAGATACCTCACTGTTCAACTAAAATCTTATACACTAAGGCCTCCTTTGGTTCACGGAATCATGGGGCTGGGAAAGGAAAGTGATTACTTTCTTATGTTTGGGTGCCAAAATAATTGAGGAGGAAAGGAAAGTGATTCCCAATGGAGGGAAATGAGGGGGGAAATGATTCCATCCATCCAAGCAAGGAATCACTTTCCCACCTTGAAGTATTTACTTTCCTTTCCAAATTCCTTGGCATTTCCAAACATCGGAAAGGAAAATAAATTGGAATTGTAATTTCCCAAAGGAAAGTAAATGCCAAGGAATTGATTTCCTTTCCCTTCCATTCTGCGAACCAAACGGGGCCTAAGAGTATAGGGCATTAATCATCTTTCATAAAACTTGTCAAGACCATATTGCTTGCCTAAAAACTCACACACACAACTATGACTTGCAACCTTACTCTTGATTCCACATCGCTTCTGTCTCAATTTCTTTTTTCCTACACAACTTCCTTGTTTGCGTGTTCTATCTATCTACTTGAAAGATAAAACTAGATGACCTCACTGTCATGTAAATTACTATACTTAAAAAATTAGTGAACTAACTTTGTGTCTTGCAGTAAATATACCTTCGTGGATTTTCCAGTGATTACTATGCAATATAAATTAAGATGCTTACGTTAGTAGTTTTATGCCAGGTTCGAAGTCGGAATCGGTTTCAGTCCCTTATAAGTATCGGTGGTTTTGGCAGTTTCCAGTTGTAGTTATGGAGTTCTCTGTTCCGGAAAGTCAAAAAAAATAATAATTATTGTCTAAAAGAGTAGAAAAAATTCAGATACTTGGACCTAATTATTTTTTTATTTGTTATTTTGGATGTAATAATATTAAGATTGATCCTGTGAATTTATAATTATACAACTTTGGTTCCAGTGTGTCAATAAGGAAACATTCTAGCGTGTAGATCTTTGGCACGCTGATTCATTTCGTCGACATTTGTTTTCCCATACTTTCATATTTTCCTTGTTATTTTTATTTGCTGAATATTAACCGAAATAGAGTGTGCTATCGCTATCGCCTAGTATCGGATAGGGACGTGCCAAAACGCTACGATACGGCCAATGCGTATCGGTATCTGCCACTACTGTGAACCTTTTTATGTTCTTAGCACTTAGATTTGTGGTTGGTCCTAGGTCTTGATTTGTAGCGTTTTCAACAAGTATACATATTGGGTCATTAAGTAAACTCAAAGGGGACACAAGTCTTAATTTATTACTTATTCAACCAGTATGCACTCTAATGCGCTACTTAAAATTGAAGTGGATGGCACCTATTTGCTTATAGGTGGATTAATACATACAATTAGTGATTTCTAAGATTATATCTAAAATGCTGCGAGTTTGGTTTCAAAGTATGCTAAAATTTGAAATTTTATTCAATAGGACTTAAGTTTGTATAGCTTCTCTTCATTCCCTTGCTAGCACTCTTATCCGTACCTGTACAAGATTTCTTTTTTCTTTTTCTTCTGTACATGTTTGCCTCTTCTTTCCTTTTTAGGAGGGTATACTTAGATAATGAATCTCATTTTTTTTTTCCTTGTGACCTGTCAGCCATCTTCTAAAAAAGATTTGGTCTATCGAGGGATCCTGCTCAGCTTGACCTTGATGCCTTCATGTTGATGGTTAGATTAATAGATATGAAACTTCAAACATGAATATACTTGAAAGATGACATGCATAAAGTTTCTACCCATAGTGTAATGCTCAAACCTTCTTCCTTATTGATGTGAGGACATATTATCAATAGAGTTTGTCTCAGTTTTATCTTGAATTCATCATGTTTTATCTCTTGGAGGCCAAGTGTTATAGCGTCTTTGGGATTCAATCTTTCTACAGAAAAAATAGTATCCCATTCGAACAGTAGTTGAATATGATAAGTTATCTGCAGTATTATGTTTCAATATCTGACATAGTTTACTTCAGGTATGAAAATGTATTCGTGGCAGCAGATCTCTTGACAGAGGTCTTAACTGCTGCAATGCATCGAGCTGTTTCTACGATGGTGTCCAATGGAAGAACTACTGTTTCAGCATCCTTTGTTTTTGCTCGGTATTTAGTCAAGAAATATAAAGATGTTTCTAGTGTGATAAAATGGGAAACAAAATTTAGAGCCACATGTGATCAGAGACTCCTTGTGGAACTTGATGCTGGACGGACTTTAGATGGAGATTTAGGATTTACTTCTGGTGTTTCTGCGGGAATGACTGATGTTGATGAGTATATCCGTCAGAAGATGAGTGAGAGGATATCAAGATCTGGCTTGACAATGAAAGACATAGTTCAAAGGCATGTTGAGGAGGCTGTGCACTATTTTTACGGAAAAGAACGGAAACTTTTTGCTGGTGTTGCTCCTAAAATTTCCTCTGAGAAATGGGATAGTGCTCTCCAAGTAGCTCAAGATATTGTGCAGGGGTTAGTAGACTGTATTCGTCAAAATGGTGCTGCGACTTTAGAGGGCGATCCCTCTATAGTATCTTCTGTTGTTTCTGCAATTGTCAGTAATGTAGGGCCTGCTATAGTGAAACTCCAAGATTTTACACCTATCAGTAACTATCAAACAGTTTTTTCTACAAAGTGTTCATCAAGTTGTGTGCAGCACATTTTACATATTCACATAAGTTCCCTTTGCTTGCTTAAAGAAGCTCTAGGAGAACGCTTTGGTCGCATATTTGACCTAGCTCTGGCTGCTGAAGCTTCTGCAGCTGTTTCTGGAGCTTTTTCTCCTGGAAAGGTACATCGAAGTCAATTTCAACTTTCTCCTGAAACTTATGATATAAATTCGGGTCGTTCAAATGAGATGAAGAATAATTCTGCAAAGGTATTTGCTGGAAGGGCTGCAAAAGCTGCTGCAGCTGTATCTGCTCTTGTGGTTGGGGTTATTGTCCATGGAGCTACTAGCCTGGAAAGGATGATTATGCTTTTCAAATTAAAGGAGGGCCTGTATGTCCCACAGTTCATTAGAAGTATGAGGTCTAGTTCGAATGGGATGTCCCGGGGCAATTTCAAGCTTGAATATTCTATTGAAGTTTATGTGCATTGGTTTCGATTACTTATTGGAAACTGTAGAACTATTTTTGATGGACTAGTTGTTGAGATCCTTGGTGAACCATACATCTTGGCTCTGTCAAGGATGCAGCGCATGCTTCCTCTTAATGTGGTCTTCCCCCCGGCATATTCCATTTTCGCCATGGTCATCTGGAGGCCTTACATTCTCAACAACAATATTGTGACTCGTGAAGACATGCAACTATATCACAATTTGTCCTTAGCCATTGATGATGCTATTAGACACTATCCTTTTCGGGATTTGTGTTTACGAAGCACTCATGTATTATATGATTTCCTAGTGACTGATGTTGGTGATTCTGAGTTTGCAGCAATGCTTGAAATGCATAATCCTGATAAACACACGAAGACAATGGCATTTGTTCCTCTTCGTGCTAGGATGTTTCTAAATGCCATTGTTGATTGCAAAATGCCTCCCTTTACCTTATTGCATGAAGATGGATCATGGGTTTCAGGGTCTCTTGAAACAAGAGCATATGCCGAGACCGAGAATAAACTTCTGGACAAGCTTGTCCATGTTTGTGATACTCTGCAGCCTGCAAAGTTTCATTGGCAGTGGGTTGAGCTTAGGCTTCTTCTGAATGAACAAGCTCTAATTGAAAAAATTGAGACAAAGGACATGTCCATTGTTGAGGCCATTCGGTCACTCTCACCTAATGCTGAAAATTTTGCAGTTTCTGAAAGTGAAAAGTTTCTCTCGCAGATTGTTCTGACAAGAATACTTGTTAGACCTGATGCAGCTCCTCTTTATGCTGAAATCGCCCGTCTATTGGGAAGGTCACTAGAGGAATCACTAGTAATGGACATAAAATGGATTTTAGCTGGCAGTGATGTCCTCTCAGGGCGGAAATCCATCCAGCAGCAGCTTATATCTGTTGCTCAGCGCAAAGGTCTTTCAACTAAAGCACAATCCTGGAAACCGTGGGGATGGTCAAGTTCCACGTCAGATGTAGTAGCCAACAGAAGTGATAGGAGCAAGTTGGATGTGATTTCCCTTGAAGAAGGTGAAGTTGTAGATGAACGTGTGAACATGAAGAAGTCTGGAAAATTGAACCTTCGTGTACCTGATGCTGAAGGGTTCTGCTCCGGTCAGCTGCATGTAACTGAGAAAGCGCTCAGTGATCTAATACTTCCATGTATAGATAGGAGCTCTAGTGACTTACGGAATTCATTTACTGCTGAGTTGATTAAGCAGATGAGTACTATCGATCAGCAGATAAATACACTTGCTCGTGGTGGTAGTAAACAAGCTAATGCTATGCCATCTGGTGTTGAAGGTTCTTCCAGCAAAGGCAGCAGTCGTAAGGGTATGCGAGGTGGTAGTCCTGGACTGGGTAGGCGTCCAACTGGAGTGGTTGATTCCTCTCCCCCATCTGCCGCAGCACTGAAAGCATCCATGTGGTTGCGGTTGCAATTTCTTGTGAGACTGCTTCCAATTGTTTATGCAGATAGGTAAATTCTGATCATTGTTTATCTTGTTCACATTATGTGGTCTCTTAGGCCATCTCCAATGGGGGTCTCTATCTCCCCTATTTCTATGGTAGAAACTCGTTTTAGAAAAAACTTCTCCAACCATGATTTCTATCCCAATTTCCATCCTATGTGGCGGTGATGTAGGATGGAGAATTTCTATAAGGGTTTCTACATATAGAAACTCTCATAGAAATTCTCCCATCTTTCATAGCAATTAATATTTGGCCCTACCTCAGTGAATTAATCCTTTTATTTTTTGCCAAGTAGGATAGAAATGGAGAACTATTGGAGAGTGTTTTTGTGTGTGTGCAATTTCTATGTAGAAATTCTAACAACTAGGATAGGAATTTCCTTAGTAGGATAGAAACTCAATTTTAGAAATCCCCATTGGAGATGGCATTAGTTGCTCAGAATGAAACAAGTATGGATATTTATGGCTGATTTTATAACCATTACATGCTTTTCCTGTTGCCCATATGTTATTCTTCTTGGCGATCATGAGCTTCTGGGTTAACTTTTGTTCTTGATCTAGTAACACTAACACTAGTAGACTACAGCGTTTAATAGGATCCTAGGCTCCTAGCAGCCTAAGCGGCACAGTTTTTTTTTTTTTTTTCCCATTTTGACTAACTCTTATGTATATTCAAGACTTTCACCCCTCATCTGCAATATATCATTATCAGACACAATCTGTAGTATGTCTATGTCTACACATGCCTTGTCAAATGTGTAAGCAATATAACTATGACTTCAGAAACAACTATAATTAAACAAACAAGATATCTACATGAATTCACATAACTGTATGCACCCCACAATACATATTAT
Source organism: Iris pallida (assembly GCA_029216955.1). Lineage (NCBI taxonomy): Eukaryota > Viridiplantae > Streptophyta > Magnoliopsida > Asparagales > Iridaceae > Iris > Iris pallida. The sequence continues at coordinate 16,157,934 of JANAVB010011800.1, forward strand.
TCTTCTCTCTTCGAAGTTGTAGCACAAGGTTCGCAGTATTAGCGTCTAAATCGGTTTTGGACCCTTCTAATGATTAAAGGTGTAGGTATCGGTAGTTTCAGTGGTTTTGGATCGGAGTTTTGGAGTTCTTGGAAAAAGTAAAAAATAATAACAAATCATTTTAAAAACTAGAAAAATATTTCATACATTTAGGCATAAATCTTATGTATTATTTGTTGTTTCCAGTTAGTTTTTAATGTAATAACATTCTACATTGTTGAATTATTCACCTGCAGTAGATATTCTCATCTATTTGCTTAGACAAAGTAACCCCACAATTTTGAATGGAATGATATTAAGATGTATAAAACATTGTGTATTATATTATACGACCTAGACAAATGGTAATGGTTATATTGTGTTGATAAGAAATTTTATTGACTCATTATAGCATATTACGTTGATCTTCATCATAATCAAATCATTGTGGCGTCATTGTTATTTTTTTGCCATACTTCTCTCTTTCTTTTTTTCTTTGCTGATTTGACCGGGAAAAATAACCACTATTTTGGTATCGGCTGGTAACGTTTGGGGTAAGTATCGAAGATCCCAAAGAGAAATGATACCGGTGCGTATCGACCGATACTGCGAACCTTGCTCTAGCATATTTTTTTGTAATCAACTTGCAACACTTTATATATTACTATCTTAATTGGAGGGAATCCACTTTATTTATTAATAAGCTAAGGTACTCTCAATTTGAACACTTCCACTTTTTTTACAATGATATCGTTTCATGCATAACTATTCTCAGGTTATAGAAACTAAGGTAGCATTTGCAATTGTCAATGCTGTACAGTGTCAAATGAGTAATCTGAACGTAAAATAAAAATATTTATCTGCTATTCTGTGATGGATTATCCTCTGGAGTATAAATTGGTATTCATATTTTCCTTTTTGGACCTCATAAGACACGGAAGTCTTAAATTATGTACATTGTCAGTTTGAGGGAAAGGCAAATATTAGTTATGGGAGCTTTTGGGACACAGTAACCCTTACTTTGGGACTTTTAAGAGCATCTCAACTAACAAAATTATTGCTGAAAATTAGCATCTGGAACCTAGTCTCTAGCACATATAGACTTAAGAGATTGGGTGCAATCTATTTGCACAAATACGAATGTGGGTACGGACACAATACAGATACAGAATATAGAACATGGTGGTGTTGAAATTTTTTTAGGGTACGGAAAGATTGGGTCCAATCTATACTTGGGCAGATAAACCTCAATTACATGGTCACTTCGAATATTGACTAATCAGCCATACAGTTAATCAGATAAAGCGACTGCTTACTTGGACAATTGTTTGCCCATTAATCCCTTTCTAGAGCACTGGTCATACATTGTAAATCAACAAGCATAGGCCATCTGTGCATTTGTGAGCACAGAGTATAAGAAAGCCTGGAAAAAAGGAAAGAGAAACATATGTATCACAAAAACCGTTTGATTTGAACATAATGCACTAGCTACACGAAATAAATTTGTGAAGTTGTTCCCAGTATATGTTTCTCATAACTGCCAAAATATAAATTTCTTGTCCCCTTCTACAAATACTTTTTATTGATCCATCCATATATAATTTGGTATATTATTAGCTTAGTGTAGCACATAAAGGCTTAAGTTTCCATATGTCTTGATTATTATTTTTTCATTGTTGCAGGGAACCATCTCCAAGGAACATGAGGCACACACTCGCGACAATTATACTTCATTTTCTTGGTACCCGGTTCATACATGAGGATGCAGATGTAGCCGTTTCCACAATATGTAGTGCTCATTCGAAGAGGGATAAGGAGTCTATTGTTGAAGCTTCTATTGCTGCCTCGTTGGATCAATCTGGTGACAGCCTGTTTGACACACTTTTATCTGTTCTACATGGTTTGCTGAGCAGTTGCAAGCCGAGTTGGTTGAATCCCAAGTCCGCTACCAAATCAACCATGAAATATCCTCGAGATTTTTCTGCATTTGACCGTGAGGTAGCAGAGAGCTTGCAGGTTAGTCATAATTGTATAATTTGAATATTTTTCCATCTCATTATTTGTGACGTTATAGTGGAAGAAAATGCGCTATAGTCTATAGTAAATAATTTGAAGTACTAAGCAAGAAACATGTACAGCTTCACAATTGCAGCAAAATTTGAAGAACCCTTTCATTATAGAAAAGTGTAAATTATATAACATCCCTTTAACTATTGGGTGTCGACATAAAACATCTTGTAAGGTGACTTGAGTTAGATCATATAGATCTCTATCCTAATCCCTTTCTTCTTTCGGAGTGTTCTAATCTCACTTTACACTTTAGAAATCTCCATTTGATGCGTGTGAAGCAAGGAAGTCGCAAGTTCGTTAGATAAGACAAGTAAGTTGATATAAGGACAGCAAGTCAGCCAGTCAATGAGGGCGCAGAGTGCAGTTCCGTTCTTAGCCTTTCCTCTTGATTACCTCTTCTAGAAGCTCGTAGGGGTTTCTGACTTTGATCATATCTTTCTTTCCTGGGTGTTGGAGTTAGAGCTTCTGTCCTTTTTGGGGAGTTTACAGGTCCTGGTCCCACTCAACAACATCAACTGCTGTCAACCACAACTCGATCAACTAAAAAGGGATTAGAAGAGAAACGAAACTGCTGGTTTGCAAGCATGAGTCACTAATGGAAAGGCTACTAGGACAGCAAAGATAAAGAGATTTTTTTTTAAAGATAGATAATGATAAAAATGGATCATCACAGAATTCTCACATCACTCTCCAGTAATGGTCGATTCTGATTCCATCCAAGGTCCCCTTATGTTACCACAGGCAGTTTAACTCGATAAATTTTACTGTCATCCCATATAAAGTAATTTCTAAACCATCGTATTCAATTTTGTGGCTTGTCATCCTGTAATTGTATGTAGTTATTTATAAAAATAATCACGTGTTTGTAGATTTCCTCGTATTAGGGTGAGAAATAAGTGCAATCTTGGGAAGCTAGAGGTGCTTTTAATTGATGATAATATGTGTTCTTTTGAGACAGTTTCGACAAGGGTTAACGAAAAACCATAATACACTCGAGACCAACAAGAAGTATTAGAATGTAGAAAAAGGGTATTGTTAACAGTGGCAAAGACGAGAGGACTGGCTAGGACCTTGAAATCACCATCAAGCCAATAATTTCTGAAGTAGGTCAATCTATCAAGACTAACTAGAGTTGTTTTGCCCACGGTCTCCCACAATTTTCAGGATTTTTGCCCCAAGTAATGGACCATTTTGGATGCATTCGATCCTAGTATTGTTGGAGTCGGATTGAGACTGATTTAGATGTTGGCTTTTTGTTAGACTTTTAGTTTAGTTATTTGACTTGGTTAGGTTTATTTATTAAGATCTGTGTTACACGGACACTAGAAATGGTACCTGTACCTGTATCTTGTCCGTACCTGTAGCCGGATTCATGCAACATAGGTGCTTACATTGCACCTATTTAAAAGTTACCCATATCGTGCCCTTATCCATATCCATGTCCATACTTGTGCAACATAGATTATGATTGGTTATATTTGCTTTCTAGGATTATGGTTGCTTTCTTGATGCTGAAATTTGTGAGGCCTATATAAAGAATGCAAGCAGATGTTACTTTTACGGATCTCAGAGTTCAGAACTTTGTTTGAGATATATTCTTTCCACCGAAACATCCCCTGGTCCTCTTCTTGATTTTGCCTGGAACATAACCCAAACACGCCAAACATTAGCTAAATGCTCCATGTGCTGCTATTGCTGTTGATTTCTGATTGCGACCTTGGTGCCTGTGCAGATATCTGGTTCACTCCTGATTCGCTACTGTTTCACCATTGACCACATCATTAATTGTAAGCATGCCTAGGTCTCAAGCATTGTGTCTCGGTTGATTTTCGACTGCTAAGCAATGCTTGTAGTTTTGGATCATCTTTGGAGAAAACACGGTTCCCTCAGAGTCGCGGATCGACTTCGCCAATCTTTTGTATACTGTGCCTTTACTTTTGGATCTATGTTTAGTATAATGCCAAAAACCAACTGGATTGATTTTCTAGACATTGGTTCAAATTACTAATAAATGGTGTATCATTAATGAAAAATGATCATAGATGTTTATTATGTGTAATATTTATGATAAAGTCCAAGTAAGTTACTGGTGACTAGTCAAGGTTCAATGATGATAACATCATATGATTATTTAACATCCTATTCGTTGTACTAACTAAAGGATTCCTAGTCATAGGAATATCTAATTGGCGTTTTGGATATCTCAGATAGATTTGGTAAACGTATTTGATACGATAGTCAATATCATATGATGTTATATCAATTCGTTAAGTGTTCGTTGGAGAATGAGTTGACTGAACATACTCATCCTAGAATGGTATATAGATCCATCATCCACTAGTCAAATACGAATTTGAGACTTACGGTAGTATACAAGTTCTTTAGACTTGAGGCACCAAAGTTGCCTTGTACACTTGACTCTTTATCTTTTAATACTATTTGGTTAGCCCATTGAACATGATTATGTATAGATGAATGTTGGATATGGTTATCAATGTATGGGGGCAAGTGAACTGCAGAGTATAGGACATGTCACTCTTTACAAGAGGCTTGACTGTCTTTTTGTAGTTCCATTAAACCATTGAGATTAAGTTTTCGACTGGGACAAAATGGAAGGATTAGAACATTGGTATCTAAATTTCATTAAATCAATCTTAATGGTTTCTTTTTTCTTCTGAATACAGATCGATGATTGAGTTTGGCATTCTGCCTTTTTCTTTCGCCTGAAAATTGATTGATATTTGAGTTTGGCCTTTTTCTTTACTCAACATAGATCTAACCTTGGAAATTTAGACAAGAGGAGCAAGTTATTCGAACTCGAAAACATTTTATGTTGTGATGTATTTGTTCAAGTTAATGAAGGGGTCATGATATGATGTTGGCGTCACTCATGAGTTGCATGCGTCCCGAATTTATTCAGTAGGGTACTACTACTGAATTAAATCTATGAGTGGGTAATCGAAGAGGTTCATTTTCTGTGCATGTGATGTGGCAATTTATTAGAACGTGATGAGTCACACTCCTACAAGGTTTAGTGCAATTAGAGCTTCCAAGACTTAATGCAATATATGTGATATATTGCAGTTAGTCCTAGTGGGAAATAATTAGGATAATTATGAACAGGTGTTTATAATTAGTCATAAGTCATAATTGATTCTTTAATATCTCCTTTCCTAAATAGGATTGATGATTCCCTGCAAATAGAAGGCCGCCTCCATAGAAAATAGGTGCAACTATTCTATGTTTTCTAATGTAGAGAATCGTAGAGGAGGCAAGGAGAATAGATGCTCCATTGATGAAATATTGTACTGGACAAGGCAGACTTACCTATTGTTACGCGTTCTTGGATTTTGCGGCCGACCTAATGTGATAGAAGGTAAAACCTAATTCAGCAATAGTTCTTGGATCTACTAATTCTTAGCATGTCTGATCTCATAGGTACATTTATAGGAAACATGGGAAGCCTTGGTACATTTATAGGAGCAAGTCATGACATCCTCCTTTAGCCCATGCAATAGTGGGACTAAAGTGAGGTATAAAATAATAGTTAACTGACACTCTCCGCAAGCTGGACCATATATTTATCAATCATTTCCAACTTGGATAATAGTCAAGTAAACAAAGGTCGAAGTAGTGATTTGGTGAGGATATCTACTAGATGAGCTGAAGAATACACGTGTTGTATGACAACTTTCTTTTATGTCACTTTATCTCAAATAAAGTGATATACCATCTCAATATGCTTAGTCCTTTCATGAAAGACTAGATTCTCAGCAATATGGTCGCAACATTTTTGTTACAATAGAGAACAACTTGAGAAGAGGGGATGATTCCAATATCTGTAAGGAGTGAGTAGCCAAGTCAACTTAGAGGCATCAAATCATATTTTTATTTGAGGGCAAGGGTAGGAAAGTCCAAGTTTGATTGAAGTCCAATGCATCAAGTTCCTCAACCATAGTGCAATGCCAACGTGAATGCTGAAGTGCTTCCTGAAATGAGAAAGAAAGAGTGATGACAATCAAAGAAGAAACAAACGTGCGATCAAATGGAGTCAAATGATGATAAGAAACAAAGTTAGAAATAGGATCCGCAACAGTACAAGAGCGCTTACCTTAGCAAAGAGCAATGGGAAGAGAGACCTTCATATGAAATTAACCGAGGTGGATGAGTAGGAACAAAAGGTTGTATTGTAGTACATTCAAAAGAATTATCAATGATATCTAGAGAAATAGTGGCAAGTAGAGGAATCACCTTATCCCGACGCCTATATACCAGGAGAAAGGGAACCAAAGACCCAGACCTATGAGAGGGAAGAAATAGGTGTATCTAGTTCAAAGAAAGGAATAAGAGGAACAAATAGAGATGTAGATGGTGCATTGGAAGTGAAATAAGCATGAACTTCGAGAAAAGTAATATCACAAGAGAACCACCTTTAAAGTAGTGGGACCAAAACAAATATGTCCCTTTTGTGTCCGAGAATAACAAATAACTATAATATGGGTAGCTCACAGATCAAGTTCATCCACATGAGGTCCAAGATTATGAGTATAACAATGACAACATAAAATCTTTGGAGTGACATGAAATGGTTTATCTTGCGGAAAGAGGATAGAAAAATGTGATTTGTTCTTAACAACATGAGAGGGCATATTGTTTATATAAAAATAAGAAACTAAGACCGCAGAATTCTATAATTTCTTGGAAGCATGCATGTGAACAAACTACCTCAAAAAGGTGTCTAGTCTGACATTATGTAATACCATTATGCCGAGGAGTATATGAACATGAACTGTGATGAAATATGCCACGAGCCTGATAGAATACTTGGAATCATGGTTTAAAGTATCGGCCGATATCGATACGGTTTGGCATGCCCCGATCCGATACCGACCGATACCCGATACTGATCGATACCGACATTGGGGGTCTCTTTTTCGATCAATTTGGCAAAGAAAATTAAACGAAAAAGACAAATTAGTAAGGGTTTAAAGCGTACTAAGGTTGTAAAAGCATGTAAAAGAAGAAAATAATTCTATTGTATTTAAACCAATCGGTAATGGTGACTGTTATTTCATTTAATTTCAAAACTACTAAATAATAACACTGAAAATACTTAAATTATGCCTAAATGTATAAAATATATGTTTTTAAATGTAAATAATTTATTAATAATTATTTGTTTTCCGATACCAAAAAATTCGATACTCTGATCCGAAACTGCCGATACTACCGATATTGCCGATACCAATACTCGTAGGAATAGTCCGATACCGATTCCGATACTGTGAACCTTGCTTGGAATTCCATGCTCACATACTCGGTATTATCAAAGCAAACATTGATGCAAACATCAAAATGATTAGAAATTTTAGCCAAAAATATTTGAAAAATAGATAGAAAATCAGACCTAGAACAAAGAATATATGTCCTCATACGTGAGTGATGATTAATAAAAGTAACATAGTATTTATAGTCGTGAACGCGCTTAAAGGGACCCAAATAAATATCAACCAAAGCAAAATGTGAATCATGTCGTTTATGAACTGGACGAAAAGAGGTGCGTTGATGCTTCCCAAGAATATATAACTCACAACTAAATCCATATAATGATAATTTAGGTAACATAGTATGTAGGAAAGATAATGGAGGATACTTAAGTCTGCTATGCCACTGGATGGAAGGAGCAACCACTGACTTACTAGACAGATGATCTATGTAATAAACATTGTTATGTTCATGTCCCCCCACTAATCGGTTGCTTCGTCAGAAAGTCATGTACCACAAAGTGAAATGGATAAAATGCTACTGAAGTATTAGAATTATGTGCAAGCTGACGAGTAGATAATAGGTTAAGATGCATTGATGGAATAATGACTGTATTTTTCAAATGTAAAGAAAAAGTAAACGATAAATTAGCAGCATTAGAAACATGAGTAGTAGTATCATCGATCATAGAAATAAATTTGTGAGGGCTAAAATCAAGATTTGAAGGTCATCATGTAACATGGTTCGAGGCATCGGAATCAACAACCCTGGAATAAGAATGAGAAAGGAGAGATACATGAGGAGTGGAAAGATTGGTAGGAACTACAGAGTAGAGTCGACACAACTGTCTCCATTAGGTTATTGTAAAAGGGTATTTGTCTACTAGGTGGAGACGAATGAGGAGCAGTGATTGGGACAAATGCATGCCTGGCAGTAGGTGTATCATCATGGTTACCATGCTTTTTCCAATACTAGTCCTCACAATCATTGGTGCCCCCAAAATAGGAAAAATATAGACCACAGTAGTCGTGTCCTCGTCCCGGGTACTGCAACCTCGAGCAGTTAAAGGAGGATGCCCTTGAGCAACCCACTCCGACCTCCAGGGATAGAATAAGAAGTGTCTCGTTTAGATTGAAAGTGACTACCATGGCCCTGACCAAGGGTAGCAAGGAAAGTTGATAGGGACTCGACAGAGGTGGAAGATAGTATAGACACGACAAACCATCAATATGACGGTCGTCAGAGAAGGAGAGATGTGTTGAGAGATAACCAACGAGTAAATGCTTTCAAAAGTAGATGGTAACCGAACCAAGATAAGGACGGCAACAAGGACCTCTCATTGATGGTTCCATTGTTCAAAAAAAGTCATTCAAGAGAAGACCAAAGTCCCGCAAATCTTCTCCAAATGTGGTTGTATTGATGGTGTGAAAGATGTCATAAAGTTTCTGAAGATTGTCTAAAGACTAAGGACCAAAGATGCGTCCAAATTTTTTTGACAGTTTCCAGAGACATACAGAGTTGTAGCAACGAGCATTTATATAGTTAGATAACCAAATAATTACCTTGTTGTCATTATGAAACCAAGAGACATACTTGGAAACCTTGGAGTCCAGTTGTGACTCAGTCAGGCATGTTGTTTAATCATTTTCTACAACATTGGATTATTGCAAGTAATTCTTTGCGCTTGAGAGATCGTGGTGAGTCGTAAATGTCTTGAAGCCTGACTGAAGAGGAAGAAGCATCAACATGAACATTTTTGTCATCATCAGAGGCATTAAGGGCGCACAAGATCAATACAACAAATTTTTTTGTCCAAATCACCAAGAGGCAAGGGATCAAAGATGTCAAAATAATGTGTCGAAGCCAAGCGAGAGACCTCAAGAAGCACAAAACTAAGCAAGTAATACGCATGGCGTCGAGGAATCATAGAGATTAGGGAGGGTAGGATAGGAGGTGTCTAGGAGAGGCCATTAAGGCCGGCTAGGTTAGGGAGAGGACTTGAAGGAAGTGTTGTAGGTACGTGTGTCTGTTGTAGCCTAGGCGGAGGCTTTGGTAGTAGCCTCATTGCAAACATGCATCTTAGCCTTGTAGAAAGTTGCACCTTTAGCTCTGCAGGAGCTAGTGTTGGCTTTAGGTTCGTCAAAGGAATTAGTTTTGTCATATGGTATTTAAACCTAGTCTCGTCGTAGGCTGATCCTGAAGGGTTAGCTTCGTCGGAGACTATGTTAGGAAAAATTTGATTTTAGAGTTAAGGTTCTCTCCAAATTTTCATAGCTCTATACTACAAAATTTAGAGAGAGTTTTTAGTTTATTGATGTAAATAAAACCTAAGAAGCCTTTGTACATTTATAGGAACAAGTCATGACATCCTTCTTTAGCCCAGACGATATTGACTAAAGTGAGGTATACAATAATAGTTAACTGACAAATGGCATAAAATATATTTTCCGTTGCGTTTAGATGATGCCATTAACTTCCGTAGGTCGTGCAAAGACTAGGGAAATTGAGCACTTCCGTCCGGATTTGTCGCGTATCATCATCACCTTATGCAATTCAAAGCCGAGGAGATTAAAGTTGGAACAATTCCAATACATTAGCTGCAATTCGAGTACGTGCGATTGGGGCTAATTTAAATAACGTTCTATTGGACTTTTGTTTTCTTTTATTCCAACTTGGTTTGGTTTATTTATTAGGATTAAGATTGATTATTTTTTGTAATTGGGAATAGGATTGCTTTCTAGATGGCCAATATTGATGAGGCCTGTATAAACTATGTAAGCAGACTTTTTTAGTGACTGGAAAGTTGAGATTTTATTTGAAGTTTCTATTCCTAAATAAAGTCTCCTTTTTATTCACAAATCCCAAACTCTAATTTCCAAATCCCCTCTTACTACTATTGTTGTTCCTGTAAGTGTCCTTTTGGAACCACGTACGACACCATGCCTACCCATGACCCTCCGCCTCCCGAGGGACCCCAGTTCTGTTGGCAGCCACCTGTCTGTGGGGTTCCATCATACCAGGCCTCAAGGATCCTGCCTATAGCTCTGACCCGGGTGCAGGATTGTGGTGTTACTGCAGATTGAGACCCAATCAGGATATTTTTTGCTGCTACCTTTTTCTACAGAAATTAGAACCTCCAGTGGTCATCGGGTTCA